>VZTO01026089.1:70869-82486 GCA_013400615.1 Syrrhaptes paradoxus
CCTGCCCATGGCAGGGGGGTTGGAACTTGATGATCTTTAAGGTTCCTTCCAACCCAAACCATTCTATGATTCTACATTTGTGTATTCTCCTATTGATTAGTGCTTTCAGTTGATAGTTTCATTTATTATTTTTATCTACATTCCATAATTTATACATATTGAATAGTAGTATCTTTGTTAAAGTGAACACAGTACATGTTTTAGATAGCATGAAAATAAAATTATTGTGACACAAACTTTTATAACTACTTAAATGGGAGACAAGTAGTTAAATTAGCTGGTCCAAAGGACTAATATTTAAAGTTATTAAAAAGCAGCACAGGAAAAAAGTATACTCCACTGAATTAGAGAAACACCTTTTGGCTAAACTAAGTACGACCTACTGGAGTTGACAACTCAATTGTTTTCCTGTTGGTGTCATACTGCACATTGCAAACATGTAATTTCCCTCTTTCATCTACAGCATTCCTTTAATTTTTAATATGCTTCAAGAACCAAGTGTCTAACAGTAAAGCTATTTTTAATTATTTATGTGTACTCGTATCTTTAGCATATACAGGCCAATAAAATGTCCACAGGTTTTCTGTTACTTTTAATTTATACGTTCTAAATGAGAAATGTTACATCTGGTAGTTCTGTACAGATGTGGTCAATGCTCTAGAGTAAATTCTGCACAGTGGATCCTGGTGTTAGAGACATGTCTACATCTAGTACTTCCTTATGGATGTACGGCCTCGGTAATTTGATGAGTAATCTGAGGATTTTTGGCCATTCCTTCTCTCTCACTGTCCAATACAGAACATTAATCCCTGAAGGTTAAATACAAAGTAATTATGTGCTTATGGTAAATTAACGCTTTCCTGAGATTCATTAAAAGCTTTCCCAAACTCATTTTGTTACATTTGTACTGCTTGTGCAGTTTTGTAAAAGTTCATTACTACTGCTGATGTAATTCTAACTTAGAGTTTCATTGTTGTTTTCATCCAGGCAGTATCTATCTTGAGATAAAGCTTAACCCAAAGGGATTTAAAATAAATATTTCCTATGTTAATTGTCAATGTTAATTATTTCATCTGAGATTTTTTTCTTTCTTACCAAAAATAAATACATGACATGTTACACTCAAAATATTTTGGGCAAAAGGGAAAATACTATACATGGACCCAAGAATTTACTGCTTGTCTATTTAAAATGTCTAATCAAAAGTCAACAAGCAGGTTCAAAAATGTGAATCTACATTAACAGCTCATGCTTTTACCCCCCCTACACTGCATCCTATGTCTCCACTGAGGCCTCTGTTATCATATCATGACTGTATTCCTCTGTGCCACTCCATTACGCTAGGGTGACAAATATTTCCTTCTTCAGAAAAATAACTACTTGGTACTCCTGTCTGTAAAAATTATGATTTATACCATACAATTATTGAGACACAAGTTACTCAGTAGTCAGGTGAGCCTTAGAAAATTTCTGTTTTCACCAAAAAAAAGTTCCAGGCAGGCCAAGACAAGTTCAGACAAAGCCAGCCTGACAGGTGTCAGTCCCAAGGCCATGCAAAGGCACTTGCAAAGGCAGCGTGGCTTGTTACTAGCAGCAGCAATATGGTGTTCGCTGGGCTGCAGGGATCTAAAGGGAGGGACAAGTCTGTAAAGAGAAGGATGACAGAGGGAAGTAAGACCTGAGAAGGGTCCACTGTTTCTATTGTAGGAATAAGCTGTTACTTGACTATTCATATCCAGACTGTTTTACCATTTGGGGAATTTTAGAGTGTTTCCTGCTTACCACCCCATGGCACACAAACTTTTGTTGTTTAAAAGTTGATAGTAAAGTATCTTCACTGAAACAAATGTCACTTCTGAATCTGTGTTGAACTCGGTTCAGTAATTGTTCTGGCTGCAGTTATGCATGCGTTCTCTCAGACAGCAGGGCAATTTACTGCAAAATGTTCCAAATAATTTTGACAGAAAGATGGTCTCCAAATTTATCATGTGAAAAGTGAACTAGAAATTTTATAGTAGATTTGATTTCTGTAATTTTTTACAGAATAAAAGAATCTATTTAAATTAGTCTTTTCTGTCCTTTTTATGGGCGTTCTGCACAAATGTTTGCATACAAGAGATGGTAAAAAATAAATAGTTCATCATTTAACTTCATCAGTTCTGAAGTATTAACTCTTACAACATATTGCAATAGGGATTTGTGTTTTTAGTGTACCTTTCCTGTTCTTCAGCAGAATATAACAGAACCCACTGAGGTAAATTTTAGTTAAAAGGATAAGAGAAAATTCTTGCACTGAACAGCTTCAAGTATGACTAGGCAAAAGATTTAAAGATTGGCAGAATAAGAATGTTAATAATCTCATTTTACAGTCGAGGGACTATGCTGTAATTGTTTGCGGGAAAGTTGTCAAGTTTTACTTTAATTCATTGGTCTTGGAATAACATCTTGGCTTTTCCATAGTGAGAGCTTTCTCTCTGTCTGTGCTATTTCTTTAAAGTGTGTCTGTCGTCATGTATTATGGGTCTGGGACAGTTGCCTGTGATTATATGATTGCTCATGAATGCTCTGCTAATGGTATTTTTCCTGAAGAAAAATATTGACTCATTTGTTTTGAACTCCTACTCCACCCACATGTAGTAGTGTAGAATTATGTAAATTTTGTAAATGAGAAAAGTAAAGTTCTAACAAGTGTAATAATGCATATTTAAATATGGGTATCTCTTATTTCAGCTTGTTTTGAATGATTGTTATGGAAGTCCTGTTGCAGCACATGTGAAGATCTAGGTTTTTATATTTGATCCTTCAAAATATTGTCCTATAAGAAACTGTAGCACAACAGAACATCATCATAAAAAAACCTTTTGGTTCTAATTAAACAAGCCCAGTTTTACTTCCATTTATCAAATTTAGATTTACTGTGTTTATTAACATGTAAAGCTTTTCATTTTACATTTTAATTGCTGTGGTTTTATAAAATAGCTAGACTTACAAAATTTATATTTTTATCAAATCAAGACTGGAAAAAGTAAGAAGGATTTTGTGTTAATTTTAGCCTACTCCAGCATACTTTGTACAGGTGAAGTTTCTGTGCTTTTGCATGTTAAGAATAGCAATTTACACTAGGTACATTAAACACATCCCAGCTGTTTTAAAGCCTCCCTCCATTTGTTTCAAACTCCTTATGGAAAAGGACTATACGTTACATTGATTTTAAAGCATTGCCTTATCAAAAAAGGCATAGAAGAGTTAAAAATGCTTCATTGCACAGAAAACCTGAGAAAAACATTGTAAAAATTTCAGCATGAGAAGATGCTGTTGGTCTCTTTTAGGACATCTTTTTTTTTTTTTTAAATTTTGAAATCTGTATTGATTATACTGTCTTTTTTTATTACTTTTTTTTAATAGCAGATATACTTGTGAAAAAAAGGAAACTTAGCTACAAAGGATGAATTACAGTACATGCTATTCCAGAAACACAGTAACATACATAGAAAGCTTAACTGAACATGTGTTTAAGCTTCAATACAAGCAAAATTTCAGGGAACTACTGCAGAACTATTGAAGTCTTAACAAGGCAATATCTAAAAAATCCCTAAACGCTCTTGAACAGGACTATGCAAGTTTGGAAATTTCTGAAAACTAACAAACTGAATGAATAAATAGAGAAAAAAGCTTATTTTTTTTTCCATTGCTAAACTTTTCATTTGCTTCATTGGCAAGTTAAGAGATTGTATTCTTGATTTTTGGTATTGGTATTCTTGGTATTCATGTTTTTTGCTATTCTTGACTTTTTTATTTCAATGAAGAAATAGCAAATCAATGAAAACCAGGGTCTTTTTTAAGTCATCTTGTTTTAGAAGTTCAAAATCTTTTCAAGTTGAATTGCAGACTTTTTCAGAGCCTTTCATTAACTTTCTGTAGAATATAGGATTATGAAGCTTTTTAAAAACTTGCAAGAGTAAAATTTTGGAATAAATCTTTACTCTTTTTTAGTTTATTCTTACATAGTTCAAAAAGTTTACTTTTATCCTAGGAAATGTCTTTCTGATACATGGCTTTAGTGCTTGAAGGGAATCAGTAGGTATGAATCACGCCAGGTGATAGAGGTATGATGGAGAAGATAGAAACAGTGATTAGGGTTCTTAATTAGCAAGAATCTACAGGCTATAAATTAGTGCCAGCAGAAGTAATTAAACTACTTGATTTGAATTTGGTGACAAGCATACCTTGTTTTAGGAGGAAAATTTAGTGTGAAGATTAAAAGAAAAAGATACTTGCTTGTGAGATGTGATTTAAACATTCAAAGACAAACTCATTTTTTTTTTCTGCTGTTATTAGAAGCTTCTGTTTGTTAATCATGAAATGTGGGTTGTTTGTTTTTTTTTTCCCCTGTTTCTTTTTTATGTATGTACTATCTTTGGTTTATTTCTACATGAAGACAAGTGTAAAGGATTTGGAGTCAGGGACACATAGGGAATAACACTTCTTATGTTATGTGCGAATGTCTCCAGGGTCTGGAAAAGCAAGGTACTCTTGGAAGATATTCTTGGTTAGAGGAGCCAGTGGTTTTTCAAAGCTCTTTTGTGTTTCTGTTACGCTAGTCTGCTCTGACTGAATATGAAGCTACTGGGCATCATACAATTTTCAGACAGACTGTGCCCTGATCTAGAGCAAGTGTTTGGTCATTAGAGATCTAACCTTCAGAGTTTTTAAATTTCTTTAAATGTATTCCTTATCCTTCTGATTCTCTCTGTAGCACTGTTCCAGGAAACAGTCCTGTTATGGTGTAGTATGGACAACAGACACAAAAAATTGTATTGGTATTGACTGATGTTTTGTTTTAGTCTAAGTATCAGGTGGGCAGAATATTTTTTTTTCCTCTGACTAGTAAACTTTCTGCATTCCTCCCACCAATTCTTTCCCTACTTTCTTTAGAAATACATCTAATCATAGTTTCCCTTTTTGCTTTTCCTGTATTGAAATTGTACCTACCATTTGATCTAACTATAGGAGACGGAAAGCTGTATTAACCGTATCAGCTCTAATCACATCAAAATGACCTCTCTTAGGACAACAGAGTAGTGCTTTCAGTGACCTCACGTCCAGCATAGTTTAGATTCCTTGTTCATCATCCATGTGCACAACCTATTGTTCATATTTTTGATCAGAGTCTTCTTGATGGATAATATATCTAGAGTTTGTTGAATCTGACTCTCAAGATGAGTCAGTTTTACTCCTCTTCCCCCTCCTACTCCTCCTGACATTTTTGTATTAGGAGGAGTAATATTCTCTGACTCATTTTTTTTAGAGATCAAAGGGAATTCAGTGTGAGGAAACCATATCCACACGCATCATACAGGAAACTTTCAGAATATTAGTGCAACCTATTGAACATTTTTTGTGGCCCCTTACTGTCTGGTTTCTGACAGCTTACTAGGGAAGTTTTTTCCCCTCCTTATCTTTCTGGTTCAAGAATCAGTAGATCTGAAAAGCAGACTGCTAAGGAGACTGTTCCCTTTGATTAATAAGTGAGTATATTTGCTGTAGAGCCAAGAATGGAACATCTTGTAACTCTTGGCAGCATTACTGAAAGAATAAGTATCCTCATGGAAGGGGGCAGAGCATAACGAGAGTTTTGATCAAGAGGAAAGAAGACAGTCTTAGAAAGGCTTTCAAGAGTTGTTGCATTACCATAAACAGCTATCTATTTTCTGCTGGACATGGTCCAGTGACTGCAGGAACTAAACAAGTCATTTTCAGGCTCATATGATTTTGAAACCGGACATTTTTTTAGCTACTTGACTTCCTTTCTTCCTTTCTGGCAGAGTCGGCCTGACTTTATATGCCTGATGCCAGGAATGTGCCATTCATATTTTTTTAGCTCAGGAGGTTGCCACTGCAAATCTGCATAAGACAGCTCTCATTTTCCGTTCTGAAGTGCTCGTATTTGCACTGCTAAAGAAAACTGGAGCGTATCATATAAGACATTTGGGAAAGCTGTTTCAGTGAGTTCATCCCAGGAGTAGCAGTGAGAATGAAAGTCCCCATCTGAGCATCTCCTATGCAGAGGAGATGATCAGTGCAGGATAGTCCTCTATTTTAGAGGCTGCAGAGATAGAGGAGATCAATGCTAGTCCTTCTTCTCCGCTACTAATCCCATAAAGGAGATGCCAGGGAAATAGCTGGAGCACAGCATATGCTGTCTGTCTCCCTGGGTGTGTTATGACTGGATGTCATTCCTGAATGTGACAAGGAAAAGCATTTCCTTGTGTAGGCCTTGTATTCTCTGAGCCTGGGACAGAAAACACTTCCTGGATGCATCCCATCATGGATCTGCTGCATCCAGCAGAGTTTCGATACTGCAGAAAATCTGACAGTCTGTATAGATTCACAGGTTTCACAATCTACTCCTAAGAGCCAAAGACTACTGTGTGTGAAGGAAGCCATACTATTGAGGAAACCATTTGTCCAGTAGTTACATATTTTAATATTTTCAGCCGTTTTATTCCTTTCCTCCCCCAAGAAGAGAGAAGGAGACAAACAAAACCACAAATGTTCTGCTCAAAATCTTACTTGAATTCAGTAGATTCTTTGGGTTCTGACTATGGAACTTGTCCCTCAGATGCAGCAGTAGCTTTTTGAGTCACAGCCATCGGTGGAATACATTTAAAACACAATTTTTGTACTCATAGGCAATAGTCGAATACATTTGTTGAACCAAAATCCCACTGGATTTATCAGAGGGATTCTGGAGCTTGTACACAAATTTCAGTGAACATCAAGAAACTTCCTGAATTTTCGTCTTTTCGGGCTGGCTTGAAAAACAGTGAGTACAAGCTAAAGGCAAAGTTCTCTGTAAGTATTTAGAGATGTAGTCCTGTCTGACTCTGTGTGTTAGAAGGGAGTGCATGTAATATAGTCTGTATATATGTGTGAGGGGAGTTACGTATCTTTCAGGATAATAATTTCATAACTAATTTGGCATGGATTTTGTTATTTTAATATCTTGATGCTGTAGCAAAGTTCCTTTCTAGATTGGTGGAAGTAATTACCAAAAAAGTGATGGTCATTCTGCCAATGAATGATTCAAAGGATAATAATAATAATATAGTGCATAATAATTCCTGACAAGTTATCTCCCAGTATAATAATGCAAAAACAGAATATCTGGGAAGACAAGGAAACTTCATTAACTCTTCTGAAAAAAAAAAGGCAACAAAACCTTTTTTTTAGTCATCTTCTTAAATATTTTTTTTTGCATTTTGTTTTCTAAGTTTTATACAGTCTGAAAACCTTTCTATGTAAGGATAACTCTTAAATATTAATTTTGTTTGATGTGTAATCACCTTTGCCAAAAGAGAAGGCTATTTGATTCTTTCTGTCCATGACTAAATGGATACCATGCACATGGAGGAATATAGGTGTACTACTGTGAACTACATTAGTGGTCTCACAACCTGAGTCAGAAGAGAACTGAAATTTCCCAGATCAGGACTTTTAAGCGTATGCCAACTTTATTAAAATTGTGAGGCTTTCATGAATTTGGCCCCATGAACACTGAAGTTTCACTGTTGAGGAATTGCCTGATTTGATTACTCCAAGCACTGCTGGAGGCTGTTTCCCCTGAGCCATGAGCACTCCTGCTGTTGGGCCACCACAGTGCTTGCAGGCTGGCAGCTGTGTCTCCTCAGCTGCTGAGACTAGGCTGCAGCTGGTCCTTTTTAAGACAGTGAGGGCTGTTGCGATGCTGGCAGAGCTGCTCGGTGTCCTCTTGCTGGTAGGAAGGGTGTAGGTTTTTGGAGTATATGGCCTCTGCCTGCTCACGTGGAATGAAGATCTGGTTTCTGCACTGGCAGGAATGCAGTGTCTTGGAGCTGGGGTGGGTATTTGGTTTCCTATGTGGTGCAGCGTTTCTGTGTTCTTTGGCAGATAACAAAGACAAGGGAACTGCATCCCTATGGGGTAGAATATCACTGTGTCTCCTGGCTGACAGTCAAGACTTGTTTCATACTGACTTTGAGGAAGGGGGAGAAGGGGAAGGAAAGCTTTTAGTGCTTGGGTTCGCACTGGAGTACTTAATTGGTAGGTAGACAGGTGATGGTTCCTGCTGTGTATAAAATAATGCCCAACACTGATAAAACACATGATTAACTTCAGTAGAAAATGGCTTAGCTTCTCCGTAAGACTGAAAAAAAAAAATTAAGGGCTGCCTAATGTATGTTTTCTGCAAAATACTCATTTTGTTCCTCATCTTTGTAGATGGATGTTTTAGTGTGATTTTATCACTAGTTTTTATAATAAATTTTATTAGTCTTCCAGTTTTGCTTTCATACTGCTAGCTATTCATAGGGTGTCTAAGACATTGCTGTGTAATAAAATTAAAAATTTGTGAACAAAATAACCCCCACCAGCAATAAGAATAATAAATCCCTCTTATCTGGTTGGGGAGTTGACTACAGTTGTGAAAATTTAGACTTGTCTTTGTAGCAAATGATAGCTGGAATTGCTTCGGCATGTTATCTTCTGTGGACTTACAATGTCATTAGTTTAATATTTATTACGCTTCATTAACTATATACAAATTTTTAAATGAATTAATTTTCATAAATTGAAGTTATCTTTGCATAATTCTAATAATTAGGACATTTTACTTAGAACTTTGCTCTGTTGCAAAGTCAGTGAGAAGAAATTGACTATTAATGAGAAAACCTGCTAATATTAGAGACTTATTTAACATAGCTGGTCATTTTTCTGGGGGCCCAAGCAGATTTTGAAGCAAGTGAAAATAATAAGATTTTATATTTATTTGTAAATACTAATGTTGCTCATTTTGCAAAGCAAATTCATATGTTTCAAAACCATTTTGTGTCAGTAATCGTGTTTCCTTGCATTTGGAGTTACCTTCTGGTAACACTCATGTTGCAAACATGCATGTTATAATAAACAGAGTGAAAGCTCTGATGTTTAAAATAGACTGTTACAAACATACTTTGCTTTTAGTTGTATTCTGTATGTACCTGTCATACTTGTCATGAAATATGGGTATGTCTTTGCAAGAAAAGATGTCATCTTTGGATAAAGTGATCTCAGGGTGAAATATCAATAACTTTAACTATTACTAAAACCAGTACTATTCTTGGTTCTTTTACATGTTGTGTTTACTAACCGAGTTCTACCAGTTGATATATGATGATTAACCTGTCATATATATCTTGTTAATAATTACAATAAATACCAGTAAGAATACAAAACTTTTAGTCTACATTTGCACATAGGTCTGTTTTCTTGTAGAGCAGACCCAAGAGCTGTTTGGAATAGCAATGGCTAGGGAAGCTGTGAAGGAACACGGTCACCTTGAGTCAGAAGTCAGCAAGGAGTTTCTGCATACCAAAGGATTAGAAAATATCAGTTACAATTGAGGAATGTCTTTTAGTTTGTCTTAAAATTTCACCTGAAGAAATCAGCTAGCATCTGATGGACAAAATAAAAGCTTATATAAAATAAAAAGAAAATGGCTAGATAGGTCTTACTATTAAAGATTAATATATAACACAAAAAACCCAACAGTAATTTATAATGTGACAAGAGTGTTATGGTGCTTTCAATAATTCAGAAGAGTAATAACATGGAAAGAAACTTATCTTTTAAAAATGAGTGATTTTCAATTTACTGTTTCTCTTTAAAGAATCCTTTATTTCTACTAGCCTCCAGCTGAGTTACAGACCAAGGAGGATAAGCACTAAGGACTGCAGTTGTACCGAGTGTCCTTGCTGAGATGCTGTTTTGTCTCTTGTAGGTGAGGCTGTATTAATACTTGGGCTCAAATAACCTTTAAAAGCCTTCTACTATGAAATCAACAATGTTAAAGCCAATGCTTTCTCATATTTAGCATATGTAATTTTCTGCTCATTACTGAATGATACTGAGATATTTTTTAAATGCGTGATTTTGGAACTTTTCCCATCTTTTCCCATCTAATCATTATATGCTCTTTTTATTTTTATTTTTGTTTTAAAAAAACAACAAAATAAACAAAACAAAAGTGCTTTCCCAAAAGGATTAACATTTTGGTTGCCCACTGTTTTATAGTCAGGGCTTGTCATTGATAGACTCATTCTTTAGACATAATGGAAGAAACAAAGTGTCCAAAGTACTACTTGCAGATATCTTAGACATATGGGAAGAAGACCAGAACAGAGGTCCAGATGCAGAAGAGTGATGCTTGTAAAGCATTTTGAAGGAGGATGGACTTATAATGGAACCTGGAAAGTTATGGTGTCACTGACAATATAAGTATGTGCAGAAATCAAAATATTTTTCTTCTGAATTTGTAGGCTTAATTGTTTGGTTTAATAGTCGTCCTGGCTTGGTGACTTAATATTTCAGTAATTATGCTATAAAAATATCTCCCCTCAAAAAGACATCCTTCTGATGAATGAAACGTGTTATTAGCTCCCTTTAAGTGATTTAAAATAGAAAGTATTTTAAGCAAAGTAAACCAAAGAATGAGTTAATTGAAAAATGAAAAATGAAGCTCTCATCAGCACATCTTGGCCCTCAGACCTTCTAAAATATCAAGACCACTTTGAAAAAATCCCTGAGGCCCAAGCTTTTGATTTTAGCCTTATCTTTCCCGTAAGATTATTTATTACGTGGAACCAAAATATTTTTTTCTTTTTTTTTTTTTTTTTTTGTTAACGTGAAATACTTGATGTTATTTTCCTAGAGGGACCACTAGAAGTTTGTGGTAAGCTACTGATTTCTAGGAATTTACTCCTTTTTTTACCCTGTTGGAATTATAGCTGACCTTATTACATCTTCCATCAACTATTTTTAGTGTACTTTCCCTTGTCTAGTCAATTACAAGTGTGGAAGCCTTCACAGTATGTTGAACTTGCTCTTAACTTTCTTCCTTTCCTGTGCTATGAGCTCCTTCCGCCAAGTTCATTTTACGAAAGCCTCTAATTCCTTACTGCTTTCCCTTGTAAAAAGCCAGTATGGAACAGCTGGTCCAGTAAGTTATTGAGACATCTCATGTGTTTTTCTTTATGTACTAGTTTTGGTTGTCTAATGTATTTTTCCTGAAAGTTTTGAAGTCACCTGCAGCATGTTTTTTTTTTTAAAGAAAAATATCTACATTTTTAGTCAGAACCTGGAAGCTAAAATTTAGGTTGTTTCCTTGCACTTTTCGCCTGCTCCAGCATGGGCTCTTCCCATAGTCTGCACTCCTTCAAGAGAAACCTGTTCCAGCAGAGGCTCTCTTTGGGCCACAGTTACTTCAGGAAACACCCACCTCCTCTGGCGTGGGGCTCTCCCCGGGCTGCAGGTGGACATCTGCTCCACCACAATCCTGCCGAGGGGCGGCCTGCTGCACCGCGCTCCGGCCCAGGGGCTGCAGGGGAATCTCTGCTCTGGCGCCTGCAGCGCCTCCTCCCCTCCTTCTTCTCTGACCTTGATGCCTGCAGGGCTGTTTCTCACACTTTTTTTCTGCTCCCTCTTCACTGGTTTCTAGTGTTTTTGCTCTTTCAAATGCACTTCCCCGGAGGTGCTGCCCTTGTGGCCGAGGGGCGCAGCTGTGCCCTGCGGGGGTCGGTTGGAACCGGCTGTGTCTGGCTCT
>VZTO01026090.1:6357-24997 GCA_013400615.1 Syrrhaptes paradoxus
CAACATCATTGTGAAAAAGCACTGATAATCTGGGTCAAAAAAAAAAAAATCAAAAACAACCCAAAAAGAGAGAAGGACTTCATTTTAAAAGCAAACCACAAAGCAGGCACATAAAGAGACACAAGTTCAGTGCAAGGTAACTGCTCCTCTAGGAGCCATCGCAGCTGTCCAGAGAACAAGGTGCCCGTCATTGCTGTGCCTGCTGTTGGAGAAGGAAGGGAAAGAGAATCTCATCACCATCAAAACCCTTCAGTCAGCCCTTACCTCTGCGCTGGATTCAGACTCAGACTCTGTACTTGACTCTATGATGCACTTCTGCTGCGGAGGAGGAAGGGAAAGAAATGCTAATCAGAGCAAAAATTATTGCAGCTTCAGGTTGAAGATGGAGTTCTAGTACAAACTAACTGTAAGTGCTGTGTTTTTCCAAAGGTTTTCACTATCTGAAGCCAGCTTATCCTTTAAAATATCCCACATTTGTGGTGCTACTTGTGCAAGTGAGACACAAAAGAAAAATATGTCTTCCCACACACAAAAAAAAACCTATGGGAAGCCATCCACAACATGCCTTGCATTTGCTAGGTTCCAGGTCTGTAAATAACTCTAGTAAATGTTTTTGTATTTATGCTGAGCTTTTGTTTGATTCTTCACTTTTGGTGTTTCTCAGGTTTTTTATTTGGGTCTTTTTTTTTTTTTCTTAAATAGCAGAGCCTGCATCTCAGAAATGTAACTGCAGATAAATGACTAAAACTATATCCTCATTTTTTCTGAAGCTCTTGGTGCAGAGACCTTACAAATAGACCTCCGATTCCCCAGGTGGTAGCTCAGGAGTGGAATAGCTTCCTCCCTCCCTTTTAGTTTCTTTCCAGGTGATCCCATTTGAATCAATGCATTCACACCTGTTCTTCATGCACTTTTCACCAGCACAGCTAGCCTGACAGTGGAGCTAATGGCAAAACCACCGACAATTTCTAAATTATATTTTAGCAGGGAGAAGTAATTTGAAAATCAAAAGTTACCATGTATTTCCGTGCCAGTCTTTCAATGCGGTCTGGGTTTTTAATGAAATCCTTCATTTCCTGAGCATGTACTGAAAGAGGCAGAGGGTAGGAAAGCATATTAGAGAAAATCTTCTCACAGATAAGTTGCCCAGACAGGGTAGCTCCCTTCATGCTAGAAAGGTTGGTTAGTCCTTCACACAGTCTGTGTTAAGTGCTAAATCAAAAGCAGCTTCTGTTTAAAAACAAGCAAAAGAAGCCACTACCTTCTACAAACAATGACTTGATTCACTGGTCCTTCATGTAGCATGAGAAAAATATATATTAAAAAAAAAAAACCATACTCTGTAAAGTGGGTGGTTTTTTTCTTTTTTTGTTCTAAGGTGCTACAGTTTTTCTGAACCCTCAAAGAGGTATTTGTACTCAAGACGTCAAACCAGACTAGAGAAGGACAAATGCAAAGCCATGCCCAGAGTCCCCCCTCTGTCCCAGCCCTCCCACCCTGGCCTTCAGTCCCCCTGAACTCCCCACCAGGGCTCTGTTGCAGGGTGCTCCCTTCTCCCCATACCCTCCATGGGCTGACCAGCCCCACACCTCTTCCTTCGCCGCTGCCTCTTCTCAGCTGAAGCCATCCTGCCCCCAGCACCTTCACCCTCCTCCAGCTTTATAGTGCTGGCCCCAGCTGCCCCACCCCTCACACATGCCCTGCTCAGCTGCCCCGGCATGGAGACTTGGCTCTTCTGACAGAGATGGGAGTGAAGCAAGGAAGAGGAGAACGAAATCCTCCTGTGAAAGCACTTTGTGCCACTGCTGGAGCCTCCAGGCTGCTCGTCACGATGGCTCCACCAGAGCCGACTGTGTGGAGGTCTGCAGCAGAAACACGCACAAAACAGCGTGACAGCTTGAGTCCTCTAGTCATGACATTTCTGTAAGTGCATCTATACATAAAGCACATGTATACACCATGTACACACATCTACCGGTGAGTCTGAGAGGCCTGGCGGACAGAGATGCAACACTCCCTTTCGGCTCTCGACGGTTTATTTTCTGTAGCCACATTTCATTCACACAGCTTTCAGGCGGACAGAAGATAATCAGTAGCCAAAGCGAGAAACACCTGTCCCCTCCGGAGGCAGGCAGGATATTCCAAGGCGTTCCCTCCTGCCCTTTACCGCAGCAGGGGATCTCCTGTCTGTTGGATGGACAGTTGTAGCTGGACACCCAATGCTTTCTAAGCTTCTCCCTTAACCACGTGCAACCCATCACGTGTGATTTGGAGGACTTAGATACCCTCACCTTTCCTTGCTAGCACTCACTAAGAAAACTTTTGTTACCATTCAATACAAGGAATAGTATTTTTTCATATTTACCAGAGCTGTAGCTCAGGCCCATTTTCACAAAAAGACAGACCTGATTTGGTCATTGAAAGGCCACTTCTCTGTTCCTCTCCTCCCTCGTGCAGAGAAATGAGAAACTAATTGCTTTTGCTTTTCCAAATCAAGGTGCTGTTCTTCCCATTATTTCCTTCCTGAGCATCTTTCTTGCATCTTTCTGCACAATTGGATTGGCACTATTGGTTTAGATGAATTTTTAGGTGAGTATAAAAGCCTCAGTGAAACCATTGCAAGTTACATTAGAAGATACCATAACAAATACGTACTCTCTGCATAGATTAGGATTACTGTCCTTGGGACTGTTGAGAAAAACTTTTTAATCACCTAAGGTTTGTTAGATTTACCCTTGAAGACAGGAACACCCTGGAAAACAATCAGTATGTTTGGAGTAGTCAGCCAGGTTAGTGATTAGCGCCGTCTGAAGGTGACCTATCCTCTTTTCAATATAATACTAAAAATCACACCTCCGAGTGTCAGGATAAGCCTCCTGAATTAAGACCCTCACTCACTGAGCATGTATAGAAAATTTAAGGAACACTGTGCTTTTAAACTGAAGTGAGAAAATAACTAACCAACTGCAGTTAAGAAGAGGTAAAAACTAACCGATTACAGTTAGAAGGATGTGGCACTAACATTTTGAACCATATAAATACACAATGTGGCTGAAACTGGGTGTGCTAGGTTTGTGGAGTTTCCACCTAGCATCCATCTCTGCGCAGACACGCAATGAACAGTGTCTCAGCTCTGGGTGTGTATTGGCTTATTGCACAGCAGGCGATGAGCTCTGCTTGTGAGACAACAACACAAGTGCCTCTTGCTCTGGAACCAGCAGCAGGTTGCTGCTCTGGAAAGACAGAGGAGCGCGCTTCTGGGGAGGAGGGAGCGGGAACAGCAGCACCAGAAGCTGCTCACAAACTCTTCGAACCTTCCACCCCACTTCTGCCACCAGCCCAGCTACACCCTCTCGCGTACGCCTCTTCTCTCCTCAGATGCCTCCATTTCCACCTCCTTACCTTCTCTGCCTGGGCCAGGACCATCTGATGATTATTCACCCACTATTGGATTCTCCAACCACTTTCAAAACAAACCAGAGCAGACCAAAGTCTCACACAACAGCCCCCAGCACCCCCACCAGGGAGGTGGGAGCTGGGCAGCGCTGTGTGGATGCCTGCAGCCCAGCTGAGCTGAATGAACACATACCATCATCCTCCTTCATCTAAACAGGTGGCTTGGAGTCATTTCTCCCACAAAAGCCTGCTCAAAATTAGCTACTGATGCTTTATAGACAACAGCTGTTAGCAACAAAGCCCCGGCATCTGGGACCCAAGAGAGTTGTTGGTCTGCGATGGGTTACAGATGAAACTGTGACTGTAAGGCTGAGCCCAGGCCAAGGCTTGTGTGATGAACCTGCTGCCAGCACCCATCTGGGCAGGGGTCGGGCAGCGGAGGTACAGACGGACAGCAGGTCACCAAGGAAGGTTTTGGATTTCCACTTTCCAAAGCACACATGTAATGCCATCACCAGGCCAGGGCAGCCTTCAGTGGTACCCAGCCGGTGCAGGATGAACGAGGAGGGTGGCCAGAGGGTTACAGAGGCATGGAAATGCTCCCTTGAGCCATTTATTGCAATCATTTACTGTGCCGCTGCTCTGTGCCTTGGCTCCCCTTGTTGCTCTTTGAAAAAGTGACCCTTGACCCTGCACAGACCTTGTGCCAGCTCCAGGAAGCTCTAATTTCCCAAATCCGGGCTTTCTGGCCAGCTGGCAATACACCTGGTAATTACACAGGTAACATACTTCTCTTGTTTTCAAAGGCATCATCGCTCCTTCTCCTCTTACCCATGGGTGCCCGCTGTCTCAGGGCTTCACAGGGTGTCCCCAGGAGGCCAGCGCTGTGAAAGCGTCTGCCAGCAGATCAGTTCAGCCCCTGCGTTATAGCCGCCCAATGACATAGTCACACACCCATCTCTGTCGTTCTTTAAAAAATTAATGCCACCCCCCACCATCTGAAACACAGTTGACTTCTACATACAGGGAAAAAACATACTAGATTGTCGGCTGTGAAATGTGCTGGAGGAGAAACTGTAGAAAACTCATTTGTCCAAGATGAAAAAAAATCCTTGAAGCTCTGGGCTGGGGCCAGCAGAGCAGACACTACAGCTGGAGCAGAGGCTGCCCATGGCTCCATGTGTCTCACTTCCTGCCTGCAGAGCAGCTCTGACTGCCAACTTTGGGAGCAGATTCATGTGGCAGTTTATGTTAATCTTGAATTATTAATTAATAATCTTAAATACTTCTTACTAGTCAATGGAAAGTATTATCATTTAGCTGCTGATTGCATCTGTGAGCCATAAACAGGGGACTGATTCACAGCCTGAGAGTGCTGTGGGAAGCCAGAAACAAAATGCTGCAGAAACTGCAAGGTCTCATCTCACACTGCATGTTTCTGCCTGTGAGCAGTGTAAGAAATCTTTTAGACTCCACCACCTATTAAAATCAAGCTGTGAACAAAGATATTAAAAGTACAGTTTACAGCTGTTTTGCAAAACTGTAATTGGCTTTACTTCATGTATACTGGTACATACAGTGCGGTGTAGGAGGGGAAGCATGGCCAAACGACAACGGCTGCTGCAGTCTCCTCATTTCCCCAGCTTACCTTCAAAGATGCTACAGCAGCTGCTATTGTTAATGTATGTGTTGATTCTTTAAGAAAAAGAGAGAACAAAGGCAGCCTTCAAATTCCTGTACTGACAGCTGTTTCTGCACACCAACATCCTGTTCTTATCTTCTTGAAGTCGTCCCCCTGTGCTGCTGGACAGAAGGGTGTGGGAAGCAAAGAAGTGTCCTGGGTGTCCGCAGTCTGGGAGTACAGAAGTGCTGCATTCAGAGGCAGCCGTTCTGACTACCCCCAAGGAGCCATATCCCAAATACTGGATATTACATGGTACAGAAACCATAAGGAGCTGTTAAGATTCTTACTTTTCTCTTGTATGTAAGGGGCAGCATCATCTGGAGATCTGAACTGGTCTGAACATTTCGCTTAGCTTCTCGGAGCATCTTCTTGATGTCCTGGCACTGAAGTTGCTGAAATCCCGCTCAGTTGCACTGTCAGGAGAGGTGTCTCGTGCTCTCCTCTCAGGCAGAGCAGAAAGCGGCTGACAGGGCTCCATGGGAGCTGGTTACAAGGTCTGGCCCCGCCGCCTTTGAACCTGGCCCCTCTTAGTTTTGCTTCAGGAATGGATCCTGGAAGCTTTAGCTGGAGTTCTGTTCTTTGAAAATATAGGGAGTAACATGAGTGACTTGGACACCACTTACAACAGGGAGTGCTGGAAATAATAGTTCATATGTCAGCTGGGAGCTCTTGGGAATGAAGGAGCTGTGTACATACATACCTGCACAACCTAGAGTAGAAAATAAAACATGCCTCTCCTTCCATCAGGGCACTGACAAATGCCAGATACTTTTTACGACCACACAAACAGAATACCATGGGACCAAGAGGTGTATTTCCTAATTTCTTAATGCTTCATTTTCAGATCTGCCTCAACATACACAAGCTCTGACCAAAACTAAAATCAAGTATATTGTTCCAAAATGAGAAAACATAGCAAATGCGTTTAAGTTAGTAACTCCAGAAGGGATGAGCTTGGCAAACCTTCTGTTCTCGGTCATCTGCTGAGGAACCTGAGGGAAATGAGCAACAGTCAGCACACTATAGAGGCACAGCCTCACGCTCAGCAACCGGGGAGAGAAGGCAACAAGAATATCTCAGTCATCAACGCATCATCTGCTGCATTACCTCAATAAAAAAAAAAAGCTGTATTTCCATATCTAGCTGAACCTGTGCTCCTGCTTCCCTGGAAAAAACCCAGGAAGTCTGACTCTGGCTCTTCCCAGAAGCCTTGCCTTTCCACCCCATCAACCAGTGCTGCTTTTAAGATCCTAAGAGAGACAGCAGTAATTGGGACAGTGAGATGGACTTTGGCCTTCTTAATCATCTAAAATTGACAAAGCCCTGAGCTGTAGTTGTCTGGGTGTATAGATTCAGCATGGATCTACCATGGGCGTTCACCAGGTGAGCAGGACCCAGCCCCAGCCAGAACAATGATTATTTTGAAGCTTTTAATTCTACTAAATGACTTCAAGCCCTGTGCAAAGGAACCTTAGGATGAACCTACATTAACGACAGGATCAAATACTGTGGATGATGATGATATTATTATTGTTGTTGTTGTTGCCATACATACTTTAGGGCACATGAAGGTGTTTTTCCCCTTAATTTTTCACAAGTGCATTCTAGAATCAGAAGTGTTCGCTCTGTTCACACATGTCACTGTCCCACTGTGCCAGCAGAGCAGCTGTTATGAAGTTCTCTGGAAATCCCACAGATCTTGAGGGCTCAGTCTCCATGGGCGAAGGGCATTCAGGCACTTGCGGACACTCAGACTCTGCAGTACTTCTAGATTTCTGAGACAGTTCATATGATTCCACTAATTTTGCTGGAAAAGCAGCTGTCTCCTTACCAGTTATTTCCATTGGTGTCTGAAAATATTTTTCCGTTTCCATATAAACATCACTGTGGGCCTCTGTAACTGTCAGGACTGAGTTTCCAGGTGTAAGAGCAAGTTGTGGATCTTCTGAACATGAAATATCTCCCAAATCTACCGCCTCTGGCACACTGAGCATCGGTAGAGGTTTAATTCCTTTCTGATGTTTACCGATAGTGAAATTCATAGTGCAGCCTGTGTGAAGTGATCCATCTTCTGAGACTCTGCAATAAGCATCTAAAAGCTAAAACAAAATTACTTCAAATGAGCGAGATGAGTTCTGTGCTACCAGGTCCATTTCCCAGCAGAAGAACCACTGGGATGTACCTGGGTGCGAGGTTCCTCCCAGACTTTCAGTGCACAACACTGTCTGCTGCAGGGGCCAGCAAAAGCAAAGCGAGAACGCTGGAGAGCACCCCAGGGACCAGAGCACAGCCCCCGGTGGCACTTTGCAGGAGGGACTGTCACCATTATAGTTTCATAGATCGCTCTACACATCTTTTTAAGTAACTTCTACTTTGCAACAGGAGCCTTGTTAAAAACTTTTTAGATATTGCTTCAGGAAAAACTGGTGGAACAGTACTTGAAAAGGCCTCTCTTCAGGAAAAAAAAGAGGGGTTTTGCTTTAAAAACTGTTATGGATTATGTTTTTTTCTAATGCAGAAAGCCAACTCAACAATACAATTTACAACTAGTTGTAAACAGGTAAGAAAAAAAATGACATAGTGAAATATACTGGGAAACCATACTTGTGTATTTTAAAGCACCAGTAATTAAATACTTGGCTAATGGTTCAAACCAGGAGAACCCTGCGTGGTGTAAAACCAAACACCCTCTGCCTCACACCCTCCTCTTCCTCATTACCCCACTGAAACAGCACCTTGGTACGAAAGAATGCGTGTCTCCGTCTCCTCTTCACACCGCGGCTGCTACAGATGCTGAGTGCTCCTCTGATGCAGTTACGCCTGATCCTCCTTGAACCAGCCATACTTCGGGTGGCTTTATTCACCAGTTCTTTTTTTCAGCCTTAATTTTTAAAAAATAACATTGTTTGTTTTATACAATACAGTGTCTGAAACCACTTTTCATTGTCCAGTATGACATATTCAGATGCTTCCTAGGTAAGGTTTGCTTTGCTGAAAATAAAGACATTTCAACAAGATCACTACATAACAAAGCGTCAGAAACATTCAAACATCTGAAATTCCGGTCACTCTTTCTTCACTATTAAGCAAATCCTGATATGAGAAAAGTTTAATTTATACTCAGGCAGAAGACCATCTGAAGTGATCTATTTGCCAAGGCTTCTGCTCTCAAATTAAGACCTCCAAATACAAGCTAAGAACATGAATAAATGAACATCTCACAGTTAGCTGTAAATGAATGAATAAAATACCTGAAAAAACTCTTCATGGGCAAGACAAATCATTAGCCGTGAATGCTGTAATAATGGTGTTTGTGTATGTGGGCTATCAATAGCGCATTCTAGATGGTTTTTTCTTTCAAAATCAAATACAGTTCCCCCTCATTCATCACACAGAATTTCCCCCTGTATTTTTTTCTGCTTCTTTCCTTCTTATCTTTGGAAATCCATCAAGTTCAAATGATTGTTGCCATTTCTGGGACAATGAAAGCCATTTCTCTTCTCTGCTGCCACCCAAAATTTAGACTGCATGTCACACAATGGTGGGAGCCTTTCGCTAGAGCAGCAGCAGCACCAGCACTTTGGCTCCAAAGGTTCAAAAACCCAGAACACACACACAAAGCAGTTTCGTTCCAGAGACAGCAGCAGAATCAAGTACTTCTGAATTCAATGTCCCAATGCCTTAACCCTGGCATGATTTCTGGAAGACTACTGTCAATAGGAAAACGTTCTGATGAACTTTAATGATTCCTCTAATTGTCAGCAGTACATACTCTGAACCAGGAGGCAAGGAGAGCGCGTGATACCAAGCTGTGCCCTGTTCTATCGTCATCACTTACTCAGAGCAGTTGGCTCCACTGTCCTGCGGGTCAAATAAGGAGAAACGTATTTTGATATTGGTACTCAACACTTTGTTGAACTTTGTTGTGCTTTTCTGCTTAGAAGCAATGAGCTTGTAAGGCCCAAGCAGTCCTGTACCATGAGCCTCACCTCAGGGCCAAAGAGCCCTGGAAAAAATGAATTCTTACTAGGACACACAGCCTTTTCTAAACACCACTGGTGCTCTGCTGTTGAAACAACAACAAAATGGGAGAAACAAAAACTGTGAACTGCTACAAAGGGTAGCTGAGGACAATAACTTTTGATAACAGTGCCCTAAATTCCTAAAATGTATTGCAGCAAACAGCTGGCAAAAGAGAGGGGAGCTCTGCACTCTGTGCCAAAGCAAAACCCACTGCTGTGGTGTCCCTTCTGCAAGATGTAAGGTCTGACAGCTCAGTGTAATGCGGGAAACTACTCAAAACACCAGTACATCCTCACAGCAAGAAATACTGGAAATAACCTACAACTTTCACCTGAATTCTTCTCTAACAGATAAATTAGTTTTCAAGGGAGGTAAAGACAAACCATTACTTCACTGACCAACTCCTTAGTGTCTTGTGTCACTGTAAATTTCAGATCTCAATGTATTAACTGCAAGATATTTTCACATTTTTTTGAACATTATAAAAGATCTTGCAAAATAAATTTTAGTCACAAGACATACATAAATCCAACTGATTTTAGGTCCTTAGTTTTGGTCCAGTACTGCTAAATAAGAATTTTTACCATTGAGGCCTTGGAGAAATTCCCTAAAGCAGACTGAAACCTGTCATCCCAATAGCTTTCGGCACTGGAGCATCACCAAGGTGGAAGCGTTTACCTTCTGATCATGTCTGTCAAGAATTGCAAGCAATCAAACTGCAAGTCAGTACTGATGGACACACATTTCTAACAGCGCAACTCCTCCCAGGCCAGAGACTGCATGTTTTGATGTCATACTCATTGCTATAGCAACAGGATTTCATTACTGCAGCAAAAGAAGGGAACAGAATGCAGCAAAGTTATCTCATCCTGGTTGTGCTCCTTCCAACAGAATGCACAGCTGTGGCCTGGAAACAGTGCCTAGCCCTAGCCCCCAGGCTGGGGTGTGGGAGGAACCTCACCTCTTGCCTCACTGCCCAAGAAAATTGTTTTGACATTGCTTATACCTTCACCTCACTTCCCACTTTCACTGACATGGTTAGCACCCATGTCTGCTGCAGTGTTTTCGAGATACCCTTGACTTCAAGTGACAAGGACACAGAATGAGTCAGTGTGGAAGACAAATGCCTCAGATGTAGCAACAGATGACTTCTAATGAGTTTGTAGGTGCTATGAGGTAATCTGAAGAGCAGGAACAAGCTTTGTGACAAACTGACACTGGACGAACGTAAAGCATTGGGAACTGTGTGAGGGACGTATTTCCAAAAGGCATGTTTCCCTTCACAAACTTAGGTTCTGACCCCTGGAAGGGAAGGGGAATGTTTCTCCTATTACTACTGTATTCCCCTGCTGAAGCAGAATACCATGATTAACACAACCATGGTCTGAAGTTTCAGTAGAGCAGCTGTGGTGCAGAAAAACCAGAAGCCTTCAGGCATGTTAAGCCTTCAGGAATTGTGTAAGCAGTACTGCAGCAGTTTTCTGTTTCCATATTCAATCCCTGACTTAAGTTCCATTTTGGAGAAATAATTCTGAATTACTTGACCACATCAGTCTAGCAAACTGACACCATGAAGTGACTACCAAAAGGCCACTTAACCAGCCAGCAGAACTGCAGTAGTACACCCAGGCAGCACCAGCTGGACTCTCCCTACCCCCAGAGAAGTGCTACTTTGACATAAACACAACATCCTTAGAAAGGTGGAACAACTTGGGCAACAAACTACTTCAAATGCAGGAAGCAGGATTCTTTTCAATACCAGAAATATACTGCTGCAACTAAAACTAATTGTCCTTGCACCCGAGCAGAAAAAAAGCCAACACACCCTTGTCATGTGTAAATTATTTTACATTTATATCTGTTTCATAACCAGTACTTGAGCTGTAGAAAACAGACTTGTCAGAGAACAGGGCAACATGCTCAGAGCTTGCCCTCACCCCCACCCCCTCTTTAATGAGTTCAGTAAACTCAAGCTCTCTGCAAATACAAGTTTTCTGTCCAAATTTAATAAATGACATCTGATGTGCAGTCAGTGCTTGGCAGGCAGAGGAAGCTCATTGGACTTCTACCAACAACTCCCCTTTCCTTTTACTATTCTCCTTCAGAGATAGTCCAAGGACTACAGAATGCTCCACAACATGGTAGCTTCTTAAAGGTGTGTATGTTCTTGTGCTGACTACCCGGCAAAACATCACCTCAGGACAGCATGGTGAGTCAGGCTTGCATAGTGGGGAACCTTCCTCCCTTTGCAAAGTCTTCAACAAAAACCACAGGAGCATCAACACAAGCAGAGATCTTTGAGAACTTAAATTTTCCACTTGTATATGGTACTAGTTTGTAGTGGCATCGCAGAGCATTCAGCATTATGCAGCAATTTATAATTGCTAGAGCTTGTACTCAAGACCAAAAGCAGGAACAGGTTTTTCTTCCCCCCCAGAGTTAACAGACAAGTCAATGACACAAAACTCATTCTTAACACTTTTATTCTTACAGTTCTAGGTTTGAACTGTACATGCAGAGTTGCATAAGTCACAATAGAGGTTTACAGTGGATTCTATTCTATGGTAGAGTGCAATCCAGAATCCTTAAACAGTATAAAAAACAACTTTAAACATCAAGACCTTGTTAGGAGCAAAAGGGTTAAAGCTTCCCCAAGTATTTCAGCTCTCAATAGATACCTAGTTACTAGGTACTGTATGTTACGACTTATTTTGACTTGAAGAGCTGTAGAACACTAAACAAACTTGAGCTTCCTGATGTCATACCATCTTTGTTACTTCTTTCCCACATTTCTGGCAATTAAGAATAAGTCAAAAACCCTGCCACCTGCAACCAGCTAATACAGACAAAAATAACTACTCCTTACTTGCCTGTTTAGGGTTGTACAGTGTTAAAGAAAATATTCCCTCAATGGCATTTGTATCTCACATCAGCTGAAAAAGCAATGTAACAAAAATAAAGGTATAACATCTTTGAAAATAAATATAAAGAGGGAATGCAGACAAAGTGTAAAAGATTTTTTTTGGCAGGTAACATTCATAATATACAAAATATAACTTATTCGTATTAGCCAAAGAAACATTCACGAGGTTCCTGTAAACTGTTTTAATCCACCTCCTCCATGCGTGATGTGTCATCATCTCCTTCAAGAGGTGGCATCTCCTCAGTAACCGCTGGACTGGCTTCTTCTGCAGCAGTATCATCTTCATCAATGCCTGTTCAGGAAATGTATGTACCATTAATGCTGACACCAGGACTCCAGGTTTTATTCTCCCCAGCACTTCTTCCAATCTGAGGCTTCCCCCATTCCCACAGGTACAAAGCAGCACCAACAGGATGATCTCTAAACTCTCAATACCCCACATGGACCTGTAACCACACCAAGTTTACTTGAGACAGAATCAATTTCTAACTTACCCAGGCCAAGTTTGATCATTCTATAAATGCGGTTGGCGTGTGTCTGAGGATCTTCTAAACTGAAGCCAGAGGACAGGAGTGCTGTCTCATACAGCAGGATGACAAGATCCTTCACAGACTTGTCATTCTTATCAGCCTCTGCCTTCTGCCTCAGTGTTTCAATGATGGAATGATCAGGATTGATCTCCAGGTGTTTCTTTGCTGCCATGTACCCCATTGTGGAGTTGTCTCTTAATGCCTGAGCTTTCATGATTCTCTCCATATTGGCAGTCCAGCCGTATGTACTTGTTACAATACAGCAGGGAGAAGTAACTAAACGATTGGACACAACCACCTAGAAAGGGGAATATAAAGCAGAAGTTTGTCATTCATATTTCAACATGTAGCTCTGATTCAACCAAGGCTCAACTTTGAAATGCTGCTGTGTCACAGAAGACCTAAGACTCATGAGACAAAGCTGAAGAATTCACAATAGCAACTGAACAGAACTATTTATCTATAAAGCTTTGTCTTGCAAAGAGATTGCTCTCTTTCAGAAAATGCAAATTCTAACATTGTTACAAGCCTCTGCAGCAATTAAGTTCAGAATATTAAACTTGTTACCTACAGCCAAACTGACTGCAGTTCTAATTACCTTTTCTACTTTCTTCTCAAGGATGTCTTTCATTATTTTGCAAAGGTTTTCAAACTTGGCTTTCTTCTCCTCCTGTTTCTTTTTCTCTTCCTCATCTTCTGGAAGCTCCAAACCCTCTTTTGTTACAGAAACTAGGGTCTTGCCTTCAAATTCCTTCAGCTGCTGCACACAGTATTCATCAATAGGCTCAATCATGTAGATCACTTCCAGGCCATGTTTTCGAAGACGCTCCACAAAAGCTGAGTTGGCCACCTGATCTTTTGTTTCACCTGCAAGAAGCAAGAATGCCACAGTTGTGATTTGAGCCTTCAACACCAGAAGATGGGAGCTTGCTTATTTTTTGGGAAGAGCCCAGGCAGCATTTTCAGTGATGCTTGGTGTTTGTTAACAGAAGAAAAAAAGGGGCACAAACAGCTAAGCTACTGCAAAGATGGCCTAACTACAATCCCTTCAAACTGAAATCACGAGTTTTAATACTTGACTGATTTGAAAGATTTAATACTAGGCAAGAAACATTCCCAAAGAGGAAAACCAAGGAAGAAGCCCTGTACAGCATCTACCTTTTGGAAAAGGCCTTAATACCTGAGGCCCAAATAGTTGGAACTGGTTTGAGCAAGGTCTTAAAAATTCAGATACTCCTGGACAAATTTAATTGCTAAAGCCTGAACACTTTGTTGTATTACAGGCACTTTATCTAGTAAGGTACACTTTCAGCTTACAGGTAAAGAAACAGGGTGGGTAAGCCAGCTGTGTAAAGGACACTTTATGGCCATGATCTGGATTCTCCCACACATTCAAGGTTGCAGCAGTGACACTGAGCACTATTTCAAGAGCAAGATAATAGCACTGAAGCAGCCAGTTTCATCAACAGGGAACACTGTGAGCAGCACTCCTGCTGAGTTTGCAAGGGCAGAGTTTACAGCAGAGATAAGGTAATTATCTGTAGTTCTGCTAGTTCTACTGTCCTCACAGACACAGCCATGTATAAAGAACTCTAACAGGTATGACAGGCCTGTCCTGCATTACAGTTCCCTGTTATCTTTCCAAATTCACTATGAGAACTACCATGGTTATTTTCCATTTTCTAACCCCAAGATAACCCTACATATGTACCTGCTTTTGCAGACAACTTCTGTTAGCAACTCACCAGTAATGTAGTAGACGTGCTTCTGGTTTTCCTTCATCCGTGTGCAGTAGTCCTTCAGAGAAACCATTTCATCACCAGATGCAGATGTGTAATACCTCAGTAACTCTGAGAGCTTCTTGCGGTTCTGGGAGTCTTCATGTATACCAAGCTATAGAAAGAAAAACAGAAACTATTAGGTGGTTCCTTCAGATAAATATTAAACTTCTGTAGTTTAGTATTTCATGTAACAAAGATCTGTAGGATTCTACAGTCAAGCAGAAAGACTACAAACCTTGATGTTCTTGGAGAACTGCTCATAGAACTTTTTGTAATTCTCCTTGTCTTCAGCCAACTCAGTGAAAAGTTCCAAGCACTTCTTCACCAAGTTCTTCCGGATCACTTTCAGGATCTTGCTTTGCTGTAGCATTTCACGAGAAATATTCAGAGGTAAATCCTCAGAGTCTACCACACCTCTCATGAAATCTGGAAAACAACAGTGAGAATTAGCTTTCCAGCTCTCAAAGATTACCATTCACCACCTAGGCAGTTTTGCCCTTTTAAAATTATTAAGGGGTTTCTACAGAATTGTAGATAATACAAACCAAGCAGTACTTCCAACTGCTCAGATACTTCCTGATCAGCTCTGTTTAGGATTCTAGTCCTTCCCAGATTTAAAGTATGAAAGGAAGCTATAAAACTGCAAAGCAATTTCTCTATTATTTTGGGAAACATTTTCCCCAAAAATACTCACTCAGATATTCCGGAATCAGCTCCTCACAGTTGTCCATGATGAAAACTCTGCGTACATACAGCTTGATGTTGTTCTTCTTCTTCCTGTTTTCAAACAGATCAAAAGGGGCACGACGTGGGACAAACAGGAGAGCTCTGAATTCCAGCTGCCCTTCCACAGAGAAGTGCTGTGAGAAGACAAAATTATTATTTGTACAGCTCTCACTTTAGCAACCTTTTAACAGCTCATCAAATGCAGAAGATAAACAGTATCTGTGCAAGATTTCAGAAAAAAATTCAACGCAGCAGGCAAGACACTGGTCAGGAAAAAAACACTTTCTCCAAATTGTCGCAAGTTCTGTTCAGTTTTTACCAGGGAAGTAGGGCCACTCAAAACATATTCCATTCCCTATACTATACACGGAGTTTCAGGAAGCATGTGTATTCTTATAGTGCTTTCCAACAGAGATGCACAGAACAGCCTTAGTGGCAAGTATAATTGTGCCTTAAGAAAGACAAGAACTTACTTTGACAGCCAAGTGGTCTTCCCAGTCATTAGTTAGACTCTTGTAGAACTCCCCATATTCCTCATTGGTAATGTCATCGGGATTCCTGGTCCAAATGGGCTTGGTCTTGTTGAGCTCTTCCTGATCAATGTACTTCTCCTTGATCTTCTTTTTCTTCTTCTTATCTCCATCCTTCTTTTCTTCTTCTTCATCAGAACCAACATCCTCAATCTCTGGTTTATCTTCTGTCTTTTCCTCCTTCTCTTCTTTTTCCTCTTCCTTTTCCTCAGCCTCATCATCACTCACCTCCTTGTCACGTTCCTTCTCCACCTACAGAAGAGATCATGAGTTGCACTGAGAAACATAGAAGTTTTATCAGTAACAGCCCTAAGGTATCCCCTTTCCCTTTCACAAAACTAGAAACTACATTAACATGGTATCAGGTTTTCCTCCTAGACTCTATTAAGATCTTGCATTCTAAGTGCTGAGACATAAGTGTTACTTTGCTCAGTTTTGCTTAGGTAGCAGTTTATGCTATTTAGTTTCACTACACTGAATTTCCAACAACAACACATCCACATGTCACTGATTTGCTCCATAGTTTGGAGGCTTGCAATACTACAAGCCTGCTAATTTTTTTTTTTTTTTGCTCAGTTTTGTAACTGGATTTTGAAAGAGCTACATCCATGTAGCATCTGAAAGAATTTTAATTAACAAAATACACATGGACTGCTCTTTCTGAAATTTGAAAATAATTCACTTTTAAGCTGGCAATATTTAACGATTTACTATTTCAAGCAAAGTACATACAAAGAGTGTAATAGGATAGCCAATGAACTGAGAATGCTTCTTCACAATTTCCTTGATTCGCCGTTCTTCCAGGTATTCAGTTTGATCTTCTTTAAGATGCAGGATGACTTTTGTTCCACGGCCCAAAGGTTCTCCTAAAATAGAGTTTACAGGTTTTACTTGTGCAGAAGCAAACTAGGCTTGAACTACAGTATTCTAAAACATATCTTCTTTAAAAAGGTACTCCTCTATCAGTAGTTTCTCCACCATTGGGAAAATCTGTGTACAGGAACAGCGTTACAGACATTTTCTCAAGCTTACTGTACCCAGCATGTATTTCAAATAAGCTTAAATAGATTTTCATAATTAAGTCTGTTCATGTGTAATCTTACAAATTTCTGCATATAAAGCTGTTGTAGAAGCCTACAGAAGTATTCCCATGTTTAAGCTTTGAAAGCTTAATTATAATGCACCATTTCCTTCAGGCATTCCCTCATCATACATCAACAGCTACCTAAACTGGAATGGTAAAAAACAGCTGTGCCTATGTGCTTTATCTTACACGACTAATACTACCCGTTGTGTCTGTTGTTTCTGTCTTAATTCCATACACAAAGTATGTAATGAATGCCAGAAATCTTTAGTAAGCAAATTTAAGCAGAAACATTTAATACTCACCATTATCAAGCCTGACAGTGAAAGATCCTCCAGCTGATGATTCCCAAGCATACTGCTCATCGTCATTGTGCTTAGTGATCACTGTGACTTTTTCTGCAACCAGGTAGGCAGAGTAGAAGCCAACACCGAACTGACCAATCATGGATATATCAGCCCCTGCCTGCAGAGCTTCCATGAACGCCTTGGTACCAGACTTAGCAATGGTACCAAGGTTGTTGACCAGGTCAGCTTTGGTCATCCCTATGCCTGTATCCACAATGGTCAGAGTGCGATCATGCTTGTTTGGAATCAGGTTAATTTTCAGGTCTTTCCCAGAATCCAGCTTGCTTGGGTCGGTCAAGCTCTCATATCTTATCTTGTCCAGAGCCTGTAAGAGAAGGGACAGGCCTTAATATCCGAGACTACTCAAAAAAATTTCCTAGTCCAATTCACAAACCAGTCTAAGAGCTAAGGTACTTACATCTGAAGAATTGGAAATCAGCTCCCTCAGAAATATTTCCTTATTGGAGTAGAAAGTGTTGATGATCAGAGACATCAACTGAGCAATCTCAGCCTGGAAGGCAAAGGTCTCCACCTCCTCCTCCATTGGTTGGTCTTGAGTTTGCACAGCTTCCGGCATCTGTAAGGAGAGAGTTGAAATCCCATCTGAACATCTTGGTCCACATACCCTTTTACAGGCAGTGACAATGGCTTTCGGAAACAAAGGTATCTAACTACATGGTTTCAAACATAGTGCCATATGAACACCCTCCCCCCCCCAATCTATATTTCTTACCAATTCAGAACTTTTAAGGAATGCAGAAACCAGATACAAGATACTAACTATAGACTTGGTTTACATCCACTTGCTTTGCACTGCTTAGTGTAACGCCGAACTTTTCCTCTCCCTTTCATTAATCTACAAATTAATATATGACTTTTACTTAACGCTGTCACAGAACTACACATTACAAAAAAAAGACAACTGCAACTGAGAAATCAGCCCGACATTTCAGGTTAGTTGCATTACTGTGGACTCCATTTTCACAGTGAAGTCTCTATTTGGAGTACTTTTTTTTTTCCTCGCATTCACCTGAGCCTTTACTTGACCGGCCACCTGCTGCCTAGGATACCCACTGCATCATCTCAGCCTCAGACACAACGTATTCAACTCAGGAAGGAAAACTCCTACAACCACGGCCCCACTTTTTAATCGCTGCAGAACGGAACCCCGTGGAATACAGTAATCCTCCCCTACAATGGTACCAAAGCAAGAAATAACGAATTAACCGCCGCAGCCACCAGCCAGGGCTCCGCACGCCCCAGCCCGGCCCGCGCCCGCCCAGCAGAGCCCGGGGGCGGGAGCGGCCTCCCCACGCGCCGCCGCGCAGCGCCCCCTGCAGGCTGCCGCCGGAAGCGAGAAAGATTCTAGAAACTGCCAGAGCCTTCCCCGACCGCCCCCCCTCCACCCACTCCCTGTCAGCACCGGGCCCGAGCAGCCCGCACCGCCCCCCCTCCCTCCCCCAGCGGGTGCACTGCGAACCCCCTTCCCCACGCCTTCCCCACGTTCCCCTCAGCCGCTTTCCATCAGAACCGCCCACCACAGCCCCTCCACCCTGCACCCTCATGGCCGACGGCTCATTCATTACAGAGCTGAACTCTCTGCCACCCCCCAGCCC
>VZTO01026092.1:15213-50893 GCA_013400615.1 Syrrhaptes paradoxus
TAGGGCTCCCCCTGACCCCTTCCCGGGACCCCCAGCCCCTCTCCAGGCTCCCCCGGCCCCTCACGGCCCCTCTTGCAGTACAAGGTGTGGGTGAAGCCGGGCTCGGAGCAGTCCTTCCTCTACGGGAACCACGTCCTGAAGTCGGGGCTGGGCCGCATCACGGAGAACACGGCGCAGTACCAGGGCGTGGTGGTGTACTCCATGGCCGACGTCCCGCTGGTGAGGGGCTGGCACGGCCCGTTTGTGCCAGGGCTGGGCGGTGGGGAGGAGGTGGGGGGCAGCTCTCTGACCTTTCTCTCATCCCCCCCAGGGCTTCGGGGTGGCTGCCAAGTCCACGCAGGAGTGCCGGAAGGTGGACCCCATGGCCATCGTGGTGTTTCACCAGGCCGACGTCGGGGAGTACGTGCGGAGCGAGGACGCGCTGACCTAAGGGAGCTGCAGCACTCCCACGATTTGCGCGTTCCTGGGCTCAACGGACCTTGTCCTGCACCCTGGGTGCAGCAGTGGCACACGGGACCGTGGGGAGCCCGCCCAAGCGGGGCAGAGGGGCTGGGAGGCGCTGACACGTGGCCCCAAGCCCCCGGGGCCCCCCCTGCACCAGACGTGTCTGTGCTGTCACATAAAGCCTGTTCCTTCTCCCCAGTGCCTGCTGTCTGGTGCGGAGCGTCGGGGGGGTCAGGTCTCTGCTGGCCGGGGGCAGTGCACACCCTGGGGGGCTGCTCCAGGGGGGAGAGGTGCCGTGTTCGGCACACGGGGCTGGGGGAGGCTCACAGCCCGGGGCTGAGCTGACGGAGGGGGCAGGCAGCTGCCCGTGTTTCCTGGCCTTGCAGAGGAGGGAGGGCGGGCGGCAGGCTGCGTCGCTCCCCAGAGCGTGTGCCAGCGGTTCCTTTATTGGGTGGCCGATCAAAAAGCCCCGTTGGGACACTAACGACAGGCAGAGCTGTAACAAACCGACCCAGCGCACAAAGCTCCGGCGCTTTTCTTCTGTCGGGGTGATTTCAGCCAAGGCAGGAGCAGGGGGAACTCTCCTCCCTCCTCCCCCAGGCAGGACCCATCCCTCCCTCCCGCTCTGCGGAGGAGCAGCTCGGTCCCGAGTGCTGCGGGCAGTGGTCCTGCCCGTGGTTCTGGGCGCCGCTAGCACGTCTGTCTGCTGGGGGTCTGCACGTGGAAGAGACGCTTCAAGAAATAGAGCTGCAGGACCCCGGAGAGGACGATGACGCAGCTCTGAGCCATCGACCACCAGTTGACGTAGTTGTAGTTGGACTCCAGGAGGAAGGCGTCGGCCCCTTTCCGCATCCGGGCGAAGTTGTAGAACCGCCACATGTGGAAGACGTGGAGCTGCAGCTTTTCGATGCTGACCTGCGGAAGAGGCGGGCGCGTGGCAGCGGGGCCGCGGCAGAGCTTGGGGCTGGCAGAGCCGCTCCGAGAGCTGCCCGCTGGGCTCAGAATTCGACTCAGCTGCAGCTCAGCCCGTGGCAAAGACCCTTCTTAGTTCCCTGAGGAGGACGTGCCCGTCCCCGCTGCGTTGGAACGCCTTGGGATCGCCCCGACGCACCTCGATGGCCTCCAGGGTGTTGTTCAGCTCTTTCTTCTCCTGCTGCTTGTTCTCCCCGTCGAGGCTTTCGTAGTAGACCCCGAAGTTGAGGTACACCTGCATGAAGCCAAAGTGGTTTGGGTTGTCCAGGCACAGCTGGTAGAAACCTGCAGGGAGGAACGGAGATTCTCGTTCCCTGGGTTCAACAGCCGCTGCCAGACAGACCCGGCCCCAGCGCTCGACCCTCCTCCTCCTCCTCGGAGAGGGAGCAGCGATCGGGAGGATCGTGGCTCTGGGAAGCTCCGGCCGTCTGGGAGGGCTCCGAGCTCCTGCCTGCGGGTGGGCTGGGCAGGGAGGGGGCACGGGGACCTGTCTCCTTGGTGAGGAAGGTGATCTGTCCTCGCATGTGCTGGGAAACGCCAAGCTGGGAGCCGCTGGGGTCGCTCGCCGTGGCCAGGATGTTCCTGTTGTTGCCCATCCCAGTCACCCGCTGGACCTGCCGGTGGGAAAAAACACCTGAGGGGCGTTTGTGGGCCTGGGTCTGCACCCGGGGAGCCCACAGAGGGACCGGAGGCTTGTCTGGGGTCCCGGAGGGAGCTGCCCCCATCGTTACCAGGAGCTGAGGCGGGGAACAGCCTCTGGTGTGCTGCCCGCTGCGTGTGAAGGGAAAAACCCACCACCCCGGGAGATGAACCCCCAGCTCCCCGCGTCTCCCACCCCTGGCTCCCAGCCTGGATCCGGCGCTGCCGGCAGCTGGGTGCTGGGAGGTGGAGGGGTGCCAAGCCCCAGGGCTGTGTTCCCGCGGGGCCGCTGTGCCGTGCCGGAGCCGGGGAAAGCCGCCAGTGCCGGACACGGCTGTGCCCCAGCTCTCCTTCAGCCAGCCCAGCGCAAACAGGAGATAAAGGGGCTGGAGGCTGCCCGGCGGGAAGGGGACGGGGCGCGGGGACAAGCAGGTAAAGCTGTGCCGGGGACCTTCGGCGTGCCCCCCACCTGCGTCGCGGAGGAGAGCAACAGCCTCCAGCTGGGTGAAGGGCAGAGCTCTGCGCAGTGCTGAGTACCCCCCAGCTCTGCCAGAGAGCTCTGGGGGCTTGGGCACCGTCTCCAGAGCTCTCGGCAGGGCTTTATGGTTTTAAAGCGGATTTTAAAAAATAAATGGGACTGATGATGCCTAAGAAAGCAGGGTCCCCGCAATGCAGGATCCCTCGCAAGGCAAACCACCTCTGCCCTGGGTCTGGAGCTCAGCCAGCGCCTGGTCTCCATCCCACAGGGTCTCCTGCCACCTGTGAGCCTGGTCCCAGGACCCAGCAGATTGCCCGCTGCAGGACCTGCCAGACCCTGGGAGCAGGCAGCCGGCACCGGCAGCAGAGCCGGGGCACAGGACTGATCCCCAACCCCTTCGGCAGCTTCCCCCAACACTCGCCTCGTAGCTGAAGAAGAAGTTGCCGCTCTGGTGCGCGAACTGCCAGAAGCACTCCACGGAGCCGGCGGGGACGATGATGGCGAAGTCGTAGCGATCGGCCCCGCGGAAGAGGGGCTCCTGGTCGGACCCGCCGTGGGGCTCGGCCATGGGGCAGCCGGCGGGACGCAGCAGTGCCAGGAGCACCAGCAGCAGCATCCTGCCCCAGCCCCTGCCTTCCTCCCGCCGGGCAGGAGCGGGACTGGGGCCGAGGTGGCGGGGGTTTAATGATTAACTGCTCCGGGGCTGGCATCGGGAGGGGTGCAGCCCAGGCTCTGCTCCCGAAGGTGATTCTGGTGCAGAGCAGGAGCTGGTCTGGCTCGTCCCCGTTAGAGCTCAACCCCCTGAACCCTTCTGCAGGGGCTGAGGCTGCAGCGAAGCACCAGGGTCCCCAGCAGCAGCTCTCGGCTGCACAAAGCCGGTGCCCAGCTCCTCTCGCTGACCAGTACTCTCCCAAGTCTGCATCCCCTGAACAAGCAAATTAAGCAGGAAAAGGGTTTGACGCCAAGACACGCACACAGCCCGACCCAGGGTGACCGAACCAGACCCACGTTGTTCTCCCCCGGCCGCTCTCCGGCACTCCGATGGTTTGCAAACCCTCCCTGCGCAGGGACGGAAACAGACTCAGCCCCACACGGCGCGGACACGTCTCCTTCCAGCCCGGCACAACCCCCGGGGGGCAAGCGCTGCACCGGGTTGCGGCTCCCCTCCAGCCTCTGCCGGCACCAGGACGGGGTCTCTGCAAACACAGGGTGCCCCCACCCCAGGGAAATGATTTCACCAGCCACCGAAGGGAAGGGAAAGGCAGAGCCGCAGACAGGTGACAAGGGCAGCTCGTGGCTGGAGGACAGAGGGGACGCAGGTGTTTCCCGACAGAGTTCTCCCCAGGCCTGGCTCGGGGGGAAGGCAGCCAAGAGGCTGCTTTGAGAAAATGTCCCCACGCCTCCCCCCTGCCCTTTGACTTCAACAGAGTCCAGAAGCTTCCGCTTCGTGTCTCCATCGGTGTGGCAGCACCTCCTGGCTTCAGGGCATCGCTGGGGGGACCCAGCGCCCAGGCTGCCGCATTTCCACCCCCTGTGCTAAAGTTGACATTTACTGCAACCCTGGTAACCAACCAGAAATAAACTTTATTTTACAGAAAACCGCTTGGACCCGGGCTGCAGCTGCAGGAACATGCAGTGTCCTGGGAGCTCAGCCAGTTGCAGGGGCTGCACCCGGGAGGGAGAAGTGCGGGTCAGACACAACCCAAATCCCTAAGAACCTGAACCGGTCAGTAAGCACTTTTAACATGGGAACAACCAACATTCAAGTACCGAAACAAAAAAATTATGTTTTTAAAGCCTCAAAGCTAGGAGGGAGAAATTCCCACTTACTTACAAAGCAGAAAGGAAAAAAATATATCTAAGCAGATCACCTTGTCTAAATCTCTTCTTTTCCCCAGAAGCTCTGGGACTACGTGCTGCCACTCTCCCAACAAGGGACTGAGTACAAACAGAGAAACAAACAATTCACAGTTTAGACAATTAAAACACATAAAAATAGCCCCTGACAGGAGTATCCTACCATTTGACAACACCTGAGCGAATGGCCACTTCAGCAGCCCAACAGGCGGGATTTGTTCTAGGAAGGCTGCAGTTTGCAGGTGGCAAAGGCAGTCCCGGTCCAGCCTGTTTCCCAGCGCGGGCAGTCAGGCTGCGCAGCCTCTGCCAACTGCAGACCTAAAGCCTGCAGCTACAGCTCGAGAGACGAGGCTCCTCGGTGCTCGCCAGGCGTGGTTTCCATCTGCTGCAGCAGCCTGGGGCACCAGGAGCCAGCGGGGCTCAGCACGCCGGCCCCAGCACACAGCAGGGACGAGCACAGCGGCCTCCCCGCTGCTAGCGCTCTGGTCCACCTTTCAAAAGAAAAAGAAGAAGGTTTTTGCACTGAAGGTCCTGTTGCTCCCAGCTTCAGAGGATTCCCAGCTTTTTCATGGTCCGCCAGCGGTCCTTGATCATCACTGCCGTGCGGTTCTGGAAGGGGTACTTCTCGCAAATGGATTTCCACCTGCCCTCTCCAAACTTCTTCACGCCCTCTTTGATCCACTCGCTCTCCTGCACGGTCCATTTCTACAAGAGAGCAGGAAAGCAGCGCTCCGTGAGTGGGGTGCAGGCTCAGGGAGGAGTTGGGTTTGGTGGAGAACCGCGCTGCAGCTCCCACCCAACACAGCAGCTTCCCTTTACTGTCCGTGCCGGCAGCAGAGGGGAAAAGGCAGAGAGCTGTCCCCTCCACAGCACGCACAGCGCTCGGTCACCATGGCACTGCAGGCGTGCTCTACAACGGTTACAAGTGAGAGAAGCGCTGAGCTCAGGCTCGGGAGCAGTTCTGCTTCGCAAAGCACGATACTGATCATGTGGAAGAGGAATTACCTTTCGATGCAGCAGCAAGCACGAGACACAAAGCGCTCGCTGCCTGCGCCCTGCCTCGCGGCGGACAAGTCGGGTGTGAAAAACAAACCCTGCAAGTGCAGGTCTGCAGGTGCCCTGAATTTATGTACTGGAAGGAAAACGTGTGAGAGTTCCTGGTAGCACCAAACTTGGGGCCTCTTCCCAGGTAAGGGCTGTTGCACGCGTGTCCCTCACCCCAACAAGATGCCGAACCCCTCCAGCGTGCGAGGAACTCAGCAAACCTCGTTCTGAGCCACGTGCATCAAGGAAAAGGGACATTGTGCACGTAACCAGTGCCTGGCGTGTGGGAGGCTTTAGCCAAACTGGGAGAAACTCCAGCCAGCTTGACCTGCACAACTGGGAGCCAGCCTGGGTACTGCCAGCACCGGCCGCAGGAAGCCTCACTGCCCAACCCAGCCTCTGGTGCTCCACCAAAAGCACAGCAGCTGAGGAAGTGCTCTGAGCAGCAATCCTCACCAACCGATTTCAATCTGGCCGATAGTTTGCTCTTTTATACGGACACATCCTGATTTCAGGCCTTACCGGAAGGATTTAAGGGCTCTATGTTACCTGTTTCTTGGAACCGAAGACTGTGGTGTTGTGGCTGTTTGCCCCCAGTGACGCTGAAAAACAAGGCAGGAGGATTACATTTCACCCCAGCTCAGGAGGTACAGACCTCCCCGAGAGAGCGCGTGGGCTCAGCCGCTGAACTATGTGGTCAGCCCACAACGAGAACATCCCGCGACAGACAATAAACCCAAATTCCTTTATCCCTCCCTTTTCTGCATGCACAGCCTTTCCTTTTCAAGCCCCAATTGCTGCCATGTGAGAGCTTTCCCATTAGATCCGTTTTGTTTTAAACCAGCCAGTTCGCCAAGAGCAGGGGGTCCAGCCAGGCTGGGCGACGCCGTGTGCTCGGCTGGAATCAGCCACCCCCCGTCCGCTCCTTTCCACCAGCCAAGCTGCACACCCAGCTGCAAAGGGAACTGGCCTGGAGCACTGTGCTGGCTGAACAGGTAAACCTGACCTTTATTTCACAGCACTACAGTGGGAACGGGGAAGGAGCGCTATTTCCAGTGTTTCCATCGCTCAGCGCGATCAGTCTGACACCTGAACAGGAGCTTTGCCGCACATTTCGGGTCAGATGTACAGAGAACAGATGCCTCAGAGCTGGACCTGCTGCCTGGGGCTTTGAGGAATTCTGGTGGCACAATTCAGTCACACAGAAGGCAGCAAGACATCCGTGAACGAGCCCCAGAGCAGGATTATCATCAATTACCACCTGCAGCAGGGCCTCGGGTCTTACCTGCGTCCGAGAAGAGCTCATCCTCCTCGCTCCAACTGTCTTTTTCTTCTTCTCCATAGGAGCTGTTCCACCTTCCCTGGAAGGACCTGAAAGCAGGCAAGCATTTACTGCAGCTCCTGCCTGGGGGAACGTTTCAGGGGGAGAAGGCGCAGAGCCGCCCGGAGCACAGCGGGAAGCCTGGGCTGAGCGCCCAGCGCAGAGAAACGCGCCCAGAGAGCGATGTACAAACACGGCTCCTCCTCTGCTCCTCCCTGAGCGGGGCCGAATCCTTAGGAGCTCAAGGTGCAGCGTGCGACACACTCACACACACCTGGAGTGTCGTCTCTTGCAGCCAGCGTTGGCAATAAGGCATGACCGGGTACTACCTACGCAGTTAAACACTCAGAGCAAACCCACACAGCCCTGCCGACAGCTCAGGCCAGATGCCTTCAGCCTTCCCAGAAAGGATTTAATTTTGGATGTTTCACTCCTAACGCTGCTGAGGTCGACCGAGCTACAGAGGCCCCTCGGTGAGATCAGGTTCCGCAAGGCTGTCACCTGCCTGCCACCCTAGAGCACAAACGGCGAGATGAAATGAAGCCTGTCAAAAAAAACGTCAGAAGGTTCCCCCCGGCTGTCACACCCGATACAGCTGAAGCCACGTGCGATGACAGGAAAATAACTGCTCTCTAGTCGTACTCGAAGATGCCCTGCTGAGCGCCTGTCTCGCACATAAACGTTTCAGAGCCGGCAGAGACGCACAGGGTCACATTTCCAGACAGGTGCCATTAGCACCACCGCTGCCGTGAGCCGTGAAGGCTTTGAGACACGACACCCACACGAGCAGCACAGGCAGCAGATCCCTTCCCAGGGGAACTGGAAACCAGCTTGCACGCCGGCAGGGCTGAAGCTCCAGAACTGACAGTAGCCCCGCTCCGGGCTCCTTCCTGATCCAGATCCAACCCTCGCTTTGGGCCCCTGGCGCAGGGTGGGAAGGTGTCGCAGCCCCTTGGAAAGGTGTCACACCCCAGGCACTGAGCCCAGCCCCTTCCCGGGGCAGTCAGCCACAGCACTCGCTCTGGGAGCATTCACAGAGCATCCTCCCATCCCCACAGCATTCCCCAGCACCCTCAGAATAAACTCAAGACATGTCCTAGGGGCAGCAGCATCAGCTGCAACATACTACCGGGAAAAAGCAAAAGAGATCAAGTGTCAGCATTCGCACGTCCTGTAAAGAGTGGAAAATGCATTAAGCAAAATTCCCAGAGGAGCCAAGGAAGTGGACAACACAGGAGGGGTAGAAATCCCTTCTCAGCGTCAGCTCTGACAACTGGTTTAACCCTGAGCAAGACAGAGCAGCAAGGCATTGGGGAGATTTCCCCACCGCTTGCTGCATCTCCACCTACAGACGGTCTCCTGTGCTCCAGAGACAGTCCAGCTCCAGAGCAGCCGAGCTACACAGAGCGCCGGGATCCCTCCAAAACCAAGCCTGCGCGTTCTTGACATTCTTAAGGCAGCAGCTAAGGGAAATTTATCTTTTCAAAGACATCGAGCTCTCCTCAGTCCTCCCAGCTTCACTCCTGGGGATCCAAAACTCCTGTTGCTGGCTGCTGCGCGCCGTCACTAAGCCCAAGAGGAGCAGCTCAGCCAGTTAAGCCAGAACCTCTGTCCCCCCCTCGTTACAGCCTACAGGAGACACCCCTTAGACTCCTAGCTGACGATTCTCACACCAGTGTTAATTTCAGACTTCTGCCAGTAAGCCTCCCTGGCTGTTTTCTGTGGGAAATCCTTATAAAAAGGAAAAAACCCTGACATGCCCCCGCTGCCTCCAGCGCGGCCACTTCAGCTGCGAGGTAAGTGACAACGCACACCCAGCAAACAGGCAGAAAGCCACAACCAGGAGTTCCTTAACCAGCACAGGCCTGGGGAGTAAAGAGCTTACACGAGGTCTGCGCGGGATTTCTCAAGAGGTGGAATAGAAAGTCTAATCTGTTCCTCAAGACGCACCTACAAACTTTTTCCAGGTTCAACATCGCTACCCAAAGCACAGAGAAACACGCGTATCACCCACCAACACCAACCACAGCCCCTCTGACCCACAGCAAGCCGGCTCATTTTCTCCCCTCTGTTAACCAAACAGGAAAGTGTCAGGGCAACAGAGCATCTGCTGTGCCCTGTTCCACCTGCGCGAGCGCACAAGGACGGTCAATATACTCATCCTGAATTAAAGATCAAGGATTTTGTTGTTCATGCGACCGATGTCAGCTGCAAGTCAAAAGGCTGGGCACAGATTAGGGTATACCACAAGAGACAGGCTTCGTACTTGGCACTCTTGGCAGGTACAGGCTGGTCATGCGATTTCTGAACAGGTCTGGAAGCAGAAGACACAACTGGCTCCTGGGAAGAGTCTGGGCTCTCACTCGACTCGCTGTACTGGCTGTCTTGCTCCATGACCAGTTTGCTTATGGTCAACAAGCGTTTGCCCTTATGGGATATTTCAGGAGGGTCTGAGATCTCAGAATCTTGATTCTCCTCTTCCTTCCGTCTCTTGGTTCTGTGGGATACAGAAGGAGACAGTTGCTTGGGGAAAGAAAAGTCTGTTTCATCCAGTTTGGTGAAGAGTGCGTCAGAATCCTGGGAGTTCGACAGGATCTTGAAAGCTTCTCTCAGAACAGAAATCCCGTATGTGGTTACAGTTCCGGAGGGCTGCCTACAAAATAAACAGAACTGAGCAGGTTGGAAAGATATCGCCAAGGTGGCTTCGCTTCACTGAAATCAGGCTCTTCCCCTACGCTCTGACCCTCCACAACTGCCCCTAGGTGCAAAGAAAAACTATTGAAGAGGGCATTCCCAACCCTCCAGCCCGCCCTCCTGCTAAACAGCGCAGTGTGCCAGGAAGCACGTCTGGAGAGAACATGCCCAGGCTCCACACACCACTGGACACCCTGCTCTCGATTAAGGGCTGAACCACACGGACAATGCTGCTCCGCGAGAGCAAACCTTCTGGCAGCCACTGCCCCTCCTCTCTAGTTTACAAAAAACTTTTTTTTCTCAAAAAAGCCCCAAGCCACCTTAACATAATGGTGTTCCAGCCAGAAGCCTTACACCGCCAGTCCCTGGGGCGTGCCTGCACAGCGCTGCCTGGGCTGGCCTTCGGGGAAATCAAGAGCTGCCTGCACAGAGCAAACTACCCCTCGGAAGAGAACCGCTGTCAAACTCCATCCACAGCGCAGGGCCAGATTCCTCTGCCCACCTTGCCGAGTCCCTGCAGGATGCTCCTGGAAGTTCCTGAGCTGCTGCTGGTTCTTTGGATATTTCCATAGGCTCCGGGGCATCTTCCACATTATTAACCGCTGCCGTTAAACGCTCAGGAGTTGCGGCTGGGTCCGTAACACCTTCCATAGGCTCGGGAGCTGCTGCAGAGTCACTAGCTTCTTCCATGGGCTCAGGAGCTGCTGCAGCGTTGTCTGCACTCTCTGTGGGCTTGGGATCTCTCCCCAGGTCTTGGGCTGTCTCTGCAGGCTCTGGAGCTCCTGCTGGGCCACCGGTCCCTCCCGAGGGCTCCGGAGCTGTTGCCTGCTCCCTTGGCCCCTTTGCAGGCTCAGGAGTTGCCGATGAGCATTTTGGTTCTTCGGTACATTCTGAATTCAAAGTCTTTTTCATTATCTGTGACAGAAAAAGCACGTAGCTGTTATAAAAATGATTCCCCGCACTACCACCCGATTTTATCCCCCCCCAAGGTGTATTAAGCTGCTACTTGTAGTTCAATCAGCACCACGTACAGAGTTTGTGTCTATCCGTTAAAACGGATTGAGAAATGTGTTCATCTGTATAAACCTTTTAGGACAGGCTGAATTTAAAATATTTTGGATTTAACCACTGTAAATTAGGTGCCTAAACTCTAACTCACTGCTGGCACAGAAGGCACGGAGAAGTCAAGTTCCTGTATTTCACTGCCTCGTGGCAAAGCGTCAGTTCTCCCCACACCTGCATCTCGTGCCACTTCCCCGCTGCCCCTCGCTGGGGCAGAAGCTGGCGGAGGACAGAAGCCGGGCAGACACGCACCGTTAGCAGCAGGGGCTCCGAGTCGTCCACGTAGGTCTTCAGGAACTGGAACACGTTCTGCTGGAAGCTCTTGTAAGAGAAGTTCTTGACTATGGGGTGAGTTAAATTCTTCTCCCGGATGATGGTCAGCCACTCGTTTCTCTTTTTCTAGAGGGGGAATAAGAATGCTCTGAGCAGGTACAAGGGTACAAACGACAACCACAGGAGACAGGACCCAGGGGAGGACTGTGCCTCTCCTATTTAACACTCTCCAGGCACAACTACTTCACACCAACATAAGGCTGGGAAAAGGCCGGAGAAACAGGAGAAACATCGTGTTTCAGCAGTTCTGAGTTCTTGCCTCCAGTGCCCAAGACACGACGCTGCCTCGTTTTATGAACGCGCACACGCTATGTGTGAGCTTGAGCTTGCTGTAGGGCGAAGGAAGAACGTTGATGCCTGGCAGACCCGTGAAGATACGCGAGGGAATGGGACAGAGGGAGCTCCACAATGACAACGGATGTGCTTTAGAAATGCCTGACACTGGGGTCCCTCAGTCAAGGACTCTCTGTTTTGGCACCCTTACCCTCACTTCTTGTTCAGGTTTCCCCAAAGACACGTGCTTCCCAGGGAAACCTCTTAGGCCTGCGATACGAGTCCCAGATGCCCCTCTCCTTCCCTCCACCCCCAATACCCCATAAGACATTTCACACCACCCCAAATATCCCGCAGGACATATCCCACAGCCCAGACTCACCTGGCTCTTGGGGTCCTTCCCCATATGCCTCTTGACAATTTTTGAAGCTTTATCAAACTCTCTGTTTTTGATGCAGACAATCACAGCCTACAGAGGAAAACAAAGACCAGTTTCTCTGTTGATGCTGAACTGACCACACTCTTTAGATCAGCTTTGGAAAAGCAGGTATAACAATCAAGCATGGCACAGAGGTAACGGCTCACTGCCAGCTTGCACAGAGAAACAGCTCCTACGTTAACTGACGCAGAAGCAAACACTGAAGGCAGGCGTTCACAGTACTAACTGGGGCATTTTACATGCCAGGCAATTCCCACTGTCACTTACACAAGACCTTTCTAAGACAAAAGACGAGCAGAGTATTAATTGAAAAAGAAAAAGGTCTTACAGCTTCCTTCACCATTTTCTGAACGGTTTCCATCGTCTTCTCAGCCACAGAGAATTCTCTCTCAATGAGCTCCAAGACGCTGATCGCCGATTCAAGGGGGGTGAGATCCGACTCTTTATCGAAGGTGCAATCTATGAGAATTCACAGCCACAGGTTCGTGAGGCACTTGTGGGGATGCCTTGCAGAGAGCTAGTTACTTTGATTTGCTGAGCACGACTACCAGTGATGAAGATGGGAGGAATGGCAGGCGGACTGCCAAGCGTCTAACCTCTGCAAGATCCCCCCACAGGCCCGGAAAGCTACAGCAGCACCACTTGACTACACATAACGGATTCAGGGGGGCATTTCGGAAGGTCTGTGACTCTTTTCAGACACCAGGACGGCCCCGCAGCTTGGGCTTGAGCACAGTGCTCTTGGCTAAGGGCAGCAGCCTGTCCCCTGCTACTGCAGCACAATGCGGACACGAACAGCCGCGCTCCCTGGCCCCTCAGCCCGAGGGGAAAGCTCCCACAGGTTAACAGCTCTGGTCCCACGCCCTGCTCTGTGCGGGAACACAGCTCCCGGGGGCTGCAGGAACACGGCCACAGGACCGGGCACACTCTGGCCGGGGGAGCGGGCTGCGAGCCACCACCGGGACCTCCCCAGGGCCTCAGGGGGAGGGCTGGGCACTCACCAAGGTTCTCGCCTTCCTCGATCCGCGACAGGAACTGCATCACGCGCAGCTTCTGGGCCACCGTGGGCTCCTTCTCCAGGGGCCGCATCAGCAGGGCTGGGGACAAAGGACAGGTCACAGCGGCCCCGCACGGCCCCCCGCCCTCGCCCCTGCCCTGCCTCTCCCCCTGCGCCCCCCCGGGGCCCTCCCGCCGCCGCGAGCCCCGGGCCCGGCCCGCACCCTGCATGACGTCGCGGAGCTGGCGGAAGTCGCGGTTCCGGCCGGCGCGATAGGCCGCCATGGCCTGGTGGAAGTAGAACTGCAGGACCCTGCTGTTCACCGCCCCCTCGGGGACACCGCCCCGCGCCGCCATCGCCTCCCGCCGGGCCGCCCGCGTCCGCTTCCCCGCCATCCCGCCAGGAACTGACGTACGGCCCCGGCGGAAGTGACGATCTCGTCTGAGCGTGGCCCCGCCCCCCTCCGCCATAGCCGTATTACCGCGTCAGTGCATACAACTCCCGGCATGCACCGCGCCAGCTCCGGCGCGCCCACAGCTCCCCGCGCCGAGCTGGCGCCCCCTGCCGGGCGGGCGGGGCGCTGCAGGGCCGATGCCGGGGAGCAGGGGACACAGCCGCTGTCCCCAGAAGGGAACCACGGGGCAGGGACGGGACAAGGACACCTTCCGCGCGCTCCTCCGGCTGGGAGCTGCCTTCTCCCGGCAGGAGCAGCACTCCGGGAGCTGGGAGGAGCGGGACAGGAGGGAAATGCCACCCGTGCACGGGGACACCCCCTGGGCGAGCGTCACCTCGAGCCTGGTCCCCAAACCACCGCGTTGGTGCCACTGCTGCCCGCACAACGGACACCGGAGCTGACCGAGGATTAGATGGGAGCTGTTTTTTTTTACTTTATTTGGGTTTTGCTCTTTTTCTGTCACAAGATGCGAGAGCAGGTGACAGGGCCGGGGCTCCTGAATGTCACCGCGGCGGAGCAGGGGAGAGGAGCACCGACGCCTGGCGGGCAGGACGCTGGGGCGTGCGCACAACCTGACCCAACACGCCAAGTATTGGATGGGAGCTGTTCTTTTTTACTTTATTTGGTTATTTTTTCACTTTAGCCTGCCAGCCAGCCAGGACGGCTTCATGCACACTGTGTCCCCGCTGCTCGTGCTCCGGCCACTTGCAGATCCCGTCCCTCTCACCTGCAACAACAAGACGAGGTCAGCGAGGTCCCCGTCTCAGCGTCTTGGGCTGAGATTTTCCCGCAGTCGCTCAGACTTTGCGGAATCAGTCGGAAGCCCTGGTTCCCGGCGATCCCAGCGAGCGGTGCCCCAAAGAGACGGGTTTAGGCAGAGGCCAAGCAGGGCGCAGATCCCCCAGATTTCTGGGGGGTTCTCTGCCACTCCAGCACGTGCCTCCCTCGGACACGGTGTTGCTTTGGCTCAGGGAACATCACCGACACCCTTTGTGGAGACTATCTCAGCTGAGGTGGAAAAGCACGTGAAAATTCCTCTCGCATGAGGTTATCCAGGATACTCCCTCCCTCCACCCCTGGCCAGGGGAGAAGGAAACACAAAGGAGAAAAATCCGTGGGGCAAATGGAAAACTGTAAAACTGGGAGGGATTTTTTTATTGGCAAACAAAGGGAGATAAAAATAATCTGTGCAAGAGGAGGGCTGGCTGTTCACCCGGGGCAGTGGGACTGCCCTGGGGAGCGCGAGCGCAGAAGGGGAGTGGTGAGAGCAGGACATGGGACAAGTGTGTCACACAGCCAGCGAGCCGCTGCCGCTAAATGTTAGGAAGGATGCGGAGAGAGATTCCAACGGCTGCTTCCTGGGCGGAGAGGAGATGAGAGCACAACATGCTTTGGTGAAAATACTTTTCTGTATGAAATATTAATGGAAAAACATTTTGCTCTTTTTCTGTCACAAGATGCAAGAACAGGTGACAGGGCTGGGACTCCTGAATGTCACCGTTCTCCCCTCGATTCGAGGAGGGGCCGCTCAGCCCCAGCAGCAGCGTGGTATCGCCTGTCCTCACGGCCTTTCCAACGCTGCTGCTCTCCTGACTAGAAAACTCCACGTTTTTGGAAAAGCTCAGTCACTTCTGCGCCTTTCTGAGACACACACCGCTCCCACCGGACACACCAGCCACTGGGGGAGATCCCCCAGCCCAGTACAGGCTTTAGGATTTTGAGCCATTTCATTTATTTCTGCTCAGGGATCAGACAAGAGAGCCCCTGGTCCTCTCTCAACAGAGACAAACTCTCCGAGATGCCTGGACAAAGCCCTGCGGGGGCTAGCGGTATTCTCCAAGCCAGGCTTTGCTCAGGAAAAGTGGCAGAATTGCTGCTCACCAGTCCCACCTCCTCTGCCTCCTGTCCTTGCCTGTCCGGGGCTGCCATCGCCTCCTCCTCGTCCCCACAGCATCTCCCCAGTGAAGGTGTCATCCCTTCAGATCTCCTGGGAGGGCCGCTTAGCCGATCCCTTCCCACCCGGTCAGATGGAACTGCTCCAGGTTAGACAGGCCTGACGAGGTTTCCGCAGCTCCTGGGACAGTTTTGGCAGCAGCAGCTGAAGGAGCCGACGCGCGGTGACGCTGACAGATGTCGGAGAGCAGCCATCGGCACGGCAGAGCCGCGGGGCGGCTGAGGAGGTGCTAATCCCCCGACGTGCTGCCGGAGCCGGGAGAGGGCATGTGACGGGGCTGCAGCCTTGGCATCTCAATCAAGGCTTCCCTCCCACACGGCTGGTGGCCTGCTGTTAACAGCGCCCAGCGCTGGAAAACGAGCCTAGAGTTGTGATTTCCAGGGTAAATGCAGAAATACAAACTCTTGTTTTACTCTCTGAATCTTCTCCGATGCATGCCAAAGAAGCAGGAACTACGGAGGCAGGCAGTGACCTGGAACGCAAGCGGCCTCGCTGTCCGGTTTCACCGAATCCTGGCCTGGTGTCATCACCGATTTTTTCAGGAAAAGGTTTGGTGTTTTCTGTGCCAAAAGAAACACCGGGCAGGAAGGCACAAATTACAGTCGCCTTTGTGCTTTTTAGTCTTAACTCGTTGATTTATGGATTGTGATGAAGTGATTACAGATGAAAGAAAACATTCCAGGGAACAAGCTCTGCACGTTGCCGCGGTCTCGTGCCTGTCTTTCTGGATGAGTTACAGTGGAAAAGAAAACAGGAAAATCACCAGGGCGCCTGGTCACCACGCGCTCCTTTCTCTTCTCTCCTGTGGAATGCTGGCCGCCTGCACAGCGCTGCACCGCACAGAACACAACAGCACCCGCCATGAAGGGCTTGCTCTCTAGGCAGACACGCGACTGCTGGCTTCTCTTGGGCTCAAGATGGGTAAGGAGGAGCAGAGACTGAATTCTGTTGCTCAGTAAATAAATACAGAACCTGTTTTGTTGCTGCGCTCGTTATTCGTATTGCTGACGTGCCTAGAAAGCCTGGTCACGGCCCAGGATGCCACACCTGCAAACAGACTGCGCCAGGTAGTGTCAGAAAGGCAGCGGACAGCTACAGAAAACTAGGCAGCTACAAAACTGCTGTCACCTGGAAAAGGGAAATGTTGAGGAGGACAGTGAGACTGCTCTGCAAAAGATGCAGAGAAACCCTCCAGGCAGGAGCGCTGCAGGGAAGGACAAAGGCGCTTGTTTGGAAATGTATCAAGGAGGTTACAGACACTGATGCTGGGAACCAGTTTGAGGCAAAGGCGAGTACTTCATGTACTGGTGGGCTGGATCTAGAGAAAGAGACACAGCTTTTGATGCAACCAAGGGATGGGGCCAGCAGAAATGTGCCAAGAGATGGGCAGGCTGGTCAAAGCCAGGGGGTAGAACAATCTTTACGACAGCTCTGTGTGTGAAACGACGCGTGAGTGCACTTGTCAAGGCCAGGCAGAAGGATTCTGGGGCAGCAGGGACACGCGATGAGATCCCACGTTAGAGTTTACAGTACGTAGCCTGGTGGGGGCTGGGGGGGAGCTTCCCTCTCAGAAACGTTACACAGTAAGGGAGCCCCAAGGTTGTGTCACATCAGTGCGAGGAGCCAGAAATTCTTCCAAGAGGACACCTGGGTTGCACACAGAATCAGAGCAACTTCCCTAATGAGTGAAAAAGGATGCACAGAAAGGACTGAAAGGAGAGTAGGCTCGATATTTCAGCTGTGGCAAGACCGAGATGTCGATTAGGTGACTGAAGAAGTTTCAGAACAGGCAAGGACTGTAACACTACACAAGTATCTGGTTAAGGAAACGAATGCACTTGCCCACTTAGAGAAGATCCTTGAATTTGCATTTCCACGTGAAGTATCTGTGTTACTCTGGAATAGCTGGAGAGGAGCCGGCAGGTCTGCGCCCTCCAGCCTGTGCCAAAGCTGGAAGAGGAGGCCCAGGATTTCCCAAGAGCAGCATGGCTTTAGCACAGACAAAGCGTGTACAGACAGAGTCCCGGTTCTGACACCGGGCTGGGAAGAAGTCACTTCAGACTGCACTGGGCCACGGTGAGGAAGGAGCGTGTATTTAAAGGAGGACTTGAAACGTGCATGCATTGCCTCAGAGGAAAAAAAAAAAAAAAAGCAAGTGTAGATGAAAGCACCGAGAGATGGAGAAATATTCTATCTTTATGGCTGCCTCAATAAACGTCGTAAAGTACCACTGAGGTTGATTTAGAAGCTGGCCACACAAAAGCCTACAGTTCACCAGAGCAATATAACAAAGGCAGTGTGTGCACTGCCCACTAGGCTTTTGGAGAAGCAGAAACCCCAGTTTGCTGGGCCAGCAGAGTACAAGTAAGAATCCTGATGAAAGACTACGGGCTCGCTGGGAAGCACGAGGCAGGAAGTGCTCTTACACAACCACTCTTTTCTACAGCGATCAGAACCGGGGCGGCACCAGCCTGCATGGGGAAACGTCACCGCCAAAAGGCACCAAAGGACGCAAGACATTCAGGAAAGCTCAAGCCTTGCTGTGGTATGTCCAGCCTTACAGCCCAGGACAGAGAACACGCTGACAGCAGGGGATGGGCCTGGATCCTACACGAATTAGACTGATCTCACTCAAATGCCTTCTCTCCCCGCACTTTATTCTTCACCTAGTACAGCGGCTTTATTTCCTTACTACTTCTCCCATTGCAGCTCCATACCCGCTTCCCTGCCCAGAAACAGCAGAACAAGGCCAGGATAAGCCAGGGTATGAAAAACAGCTGCTCTGCCAGGTCTCAGCCCAGAACTCCAGCCATCTGTAGAGTTAGTGCATTACACCTGGAATTAGATTATAAACTACAGCTCACAGGCACCACCAGAACGATTTTTTTCTCTCCAGTAATAAACGACACCCTTTTTCTCACCCGGGAGTGACCTAGAACATTTGTTTGACATACCACCTGGGATCTCCCAGGAGCTAACCTGTCTCTGAAGTGGGTGTGGGCAGACAGCACGGTTAGTTACTGTTACATCTTTGAGCTGATAAATCTCCCAGACTGTACAATCAGGTACGCCTCATTCCCACAGAGATCCCAGCTCAGCGGCAAGCCAGGTACAGGCACCTGCTTCACTTTAGCTCCTTTTAAAAACCCCACTGGAGCAAACAGCACGAATGTTAGCCTGCTCAAATTCTCTTTGCATGTACCTTTAATCTTTAGCCAGTGTTGGCAATGGTATCAGCACTTCTTACAACACAAAACATTTCTGCCTCCTCAGCAGTTTGGTTAGAACAAACAGCCCACTGTCCAGCGTTACACCTGCACTGCAAGTGGAAGACAATAAATTCCACAGCCATGAATGCGAGTTCATGAATGAGAACCATCAGGTTTACAAGTTACTCAGGTTCCTGGGCTTCCAGACAGTCCCTCTGTCCCTAAACCTGTTCAGTGTGGCCGGCAGGGAAGAGAGGACTCACCGAGTGACTCACATCGGGTCTGCACAGGGACACTTTCCCTTAGAAACCGGTACAAACGCAGCACACTAGGGACATTCGAGCACTGGCTCAATGTGAAGATCTGTGAGATGACCACCTTTTACATACAGGCAGAAAGAACCAAGAGGAGCAGGGAAACAGCTGTCCCGGTTGGCAGTGGAACCAGAAGCTCACCAAAGCAGGGCTACAGCTCAGCCGAGGGACCCTTGCCAGCACACAGCCCGCACACCTCCCTGATGAAACCGCCGCTCCCTGGGCCTCCCGCACCACCGCGGACAGCTGCCACCGGCTCCTTCCAGAGCCAACCCCGAGAGGGCCTGTCCCAGCGGCTGCGAGGGGCGCTGCAGCTCCGGCCGCAGGCGAGCTCGGGCGGTCCCTGACAGAACAGGGGTTCCCCAGCGATCCAGGTCTCCACAGAGGCGCTTCCCTTCACCCACCCCACGGGCCGGACGGGGACAGTTACCGGGAGCTGGGGCTGGACACCGGGCACCGTCCCGGGAAGGCTGCTGACAGGCACCTCGCTCTCCGGCGGCCCAGCTGGGGTGGGGCGACAGAGCGGCCGATGCCCCGGCTGCCCGCCAGCCGCCTCCGGGGTGAACCTGAACCGGGGCCGGGACGCGCTGCCTGAGGCGACGCGAAGCCAAGCCCGGCACCTTCCCGCCCGGTCGCTCTGGCCGCTCCCTATTGGCCCACGCCCGGCGCCGCGCCCTCCTATTGGCTGAAGCCGGCACCTGCCGTCGCCCCACCGCTCGGGCCGCTCGCTCCTTATTGGCCGGCGGACTCGGCGGATCCGTTAGCTATAGGGTGCGGGCGGGATCGTCCGCCATCGCTACGGCGGCTGCCGTGGGCCAAACCTGTCGTTCCGCGAAGCTGCCGGAGGCCAGCATGGAGCCCGCGGAGAGCAGGGAGGCCGGGGAGTGCGGGGCGGAGGCCGGGCCCGTCTTCACGCTGGAGGAGGTGGGGAAGCGGAACTCTAGCCGCGAGGCCTGGCTGGTCATCCACGGGCGCGTCTACGATGTCACCCGCTTCCTGGAGGAGGTGAGGCCGGGTGGGGCGGGGGAAGGGCCGGGCCGGGGGGGCTGAGGGGAGCGGGGAGGGGCTGGGGAGGGAGGAGAGGGCCTGGGGGTGCGGGGAGGGGCTGAGATCCCGGGGAAGGGGTGAGTAGGCCCCGGGGGACAGGGGAGCTCCGGTGTCCCCGAGGCACCTCTGGCCCCGGGCTGTGGGGCCTCAGCGCCCAGCGCTGCCCGAAGGAGGGGCCCCCAAGCCCCGAGGGGGCTGCTCCTGGAGACCCGCTGGTGTGTTGGCCGCCCGAGGGGTTTACAGGCTCCGGAGAGCTCCTGCCCCTGCTCTGAGGCACCTGCAAGGGCCGGGAGAGCCATGGCGGGCCAGTGCAGGGGTCATGGCTCTAGTCCTCTGAGTCAGCTTCTGTTTTCTCAGGAGATCTGTCCTGGCACACCTTCCATGGCAGGAACAGCCTCCTTAAGCCTTCCCTCCTGGTCCTGTAGGGTGAACAGGATGGGGCTGGATCAGTAGTTTAAATGTCTCCAGGGACACCCCGGAATTTGAAGGAGAAAGTCACGGTGATTCAGTGGGGAAGCGTCTGCTGCCTTTCCAGAGGTGACGAGTGATTCAGAGGGGCGCAGCCTCTGCTGCGTAACCTCCGGTTCTCTTGGGTGTGGGGACAAAAACTGTTTCTAGTCTTGGATGCTTTGGACTTCTGTTTTTGGGAAGGTTGAGAGCGGTATCGTTAGGGTTTGGAGCTGAAAATAGAGTGGGAAGAAATGGTAAAAGAATTTCAAAGGGCTTTTATCCCAGCTTAAAATAACACCAAACCCTTTGTGGCATCTGCAGGGTAGTGTACAACAGTTAGCCTGCATCAACTGGAGAGAAGAGTGCTGCACTGCAAATGTGCGTGTTGCTGGTTGCTGGTTTCGCTGGTTTAAATTAAACTCAGATTTTCCTCCAGGCGTATATGATTAAAGCACATCTGCTGTGTAGTCATAACAGAGAACAACAAAGCTGCCTCGGTGAGGTGTAGAGGCTTATCAGACAGAGGACAGAATGATAGCTTGTCAGCTTTTTTACAGTTCTCTGAGAAACTGTTCTCTAGAGCTCTGAGTGGCCGTAACTGCAGCCACCAGGGTTTCCGTGGGTCGTATTTCCCCTTGACGCGGGAGCAATGTCTCGTCGTTGCCTTTTCTGGCCTTTGGTCACAGACGATTTGAACAGGATTCCTGAACGCCATGGGAGTGTTGCCTTGGAGTGATTGTGCAATCCCGAAGAAGCCTCACTGCTAAAAGAATTTTGCTTCGTGATTCCTGCAAACGAGGTCCAGCAGGTCAGCCGTTAGCTAGCCACTCAAAATCTGTACATTGTTTAAGGTATCGATCAGTTTAAACTTCCAGTTTACTTTATCAACTGTGTAACAGGAGCAATAATTAAGACATTTATCACATGGCAGAAGTCTACTGAGTTATAAGAACGTCAAGAAAATGCAGATGTGCAGAAGTGGCAAGTGAAATTTCAGAGTGTTTCTGAGAGGCTGCAACCTCTGGTGCTTCAGAAAGCCTGTATGTGCCTGAAGTGAGGGTGGCTAGCTGAAATCTGAGACAGCCTCCTGGCAATAGGATAACTTTCTCCCAGATCTAGGTAAGTGGACAACCAGAACACACGTTATTCCCCCTGATGGCAGTAGTCTAGAAGAGCAAGTGTAGACTGTGGCTAGGGCAGAAGGTGCTGCTCAGGAAGGTGTGAGCCATGGACGAAGGCAGATGTAGCTCCTGGACAGGCTCTCCAAGTCTCGCACTGCTCCCACCTGTGGCCTCCCCACGCTGGTATTGAAATCTGTGGCTTTTAATTTCTGTACAATCTGTCACGGACTAATTTTTCGCAAGTGTTCTTATGATAAGGGGATGTGTTTTATCTCCGTTTCCACCCATGTCTGGAGGAGCGTGGAGATGTGTGTTTCTTCAGGCCGCCCTTTTGTCTGTTATCTGAGCCACAAGACGCAGCAGCCACCCCAGCTTTGAGCCTTGGCACATGCTGCTGCTTCCGATACCCGTGAGAAGTGTGACTGGAAATCTATTTGAACCGGTTTCCAAGCGGAACGAGCCTGGGTTGTGACAGCTCTGACTCGCACGGCTCAGCTGGTTTCAAGTCTTCAAAATATATTTCAAAATAAAGAAATATTCTACTACTGACAGCTTCTCTTTGAAATTATATCGTTCTGACAGAAGTTACAGTCTTTCCAGGCAAGGCCAAGGGAGTGTCGGTGCTGGGCAGAGCTGGTAGGTGAGAGCGTTCTCATTGAGATGAGAGGAAAGAGGAGGTTACTCACACTTAGGAGGCAGCAGGGTTTTAGATTCTTACCTCCTTACTGCACCAGCAGCAGGAAACCAATGCAGAATACCCTTCTTTGTCTTTCTGTGTTTATTTCCTGCATACTCTGGTGTCCCTGAAACCAGGGCTCTGTGAGGGAGAAGGAGGAGTGTCAGGGATCTGGTTTTGCTCATGCTGACGTGCTCCAGCTTTGCAGAGATGTTTGCAGGGAAACCTGTTCCGTGTCTCAAAACGAGCTCTGAAGGATGTGTGGCTGACAAACACCGTTTGTCTGGGTGGCTGCTTGTCCTTGTTTTCTGGCTTGTCCGGTACTGGCACATGACTGTTGCACGGCAATACTCTTCCCTTTTGTGGCTTATTTCCCTGATACTAGGGCTCGGAATGAAAGCTTTGCATCCCTCCTCAGCCTGATGATCTTGTGTCTTACCTGATCCAGCCATCTAATTAGTCATAGAGCTTAGTGTTCATGCTGAGCTCATTTGTAGTTTCCAGTGGGTCTGGAACAGCAGCCGCCAGCCGGACGCACGCAGACGGGCACTCGGAGTTTGTGGAAAGGCGACTCCAGGCTCTCCCCTCCTGCAGTGAGTTTCCACGTTGCGCTCTCGTCAGCCTTTGCTGCGTGCCTGCGGTTCCAACCTGCTGCTGCTCCTTGCTCGCTCCGTATCCCTTCTGAAGGCTACACAGCTGGAGCATCTTCAGGCCTGGGGATAAACCGACCTTGCTGGCTGAACACGGAAGATGGACTGTGAGCTGCTAATTGGGGAGTGAGTCATCAAGGGCAAACCTCTGCTCGCCACCTCAGAGCATCAGGGACATCTGAAGTGAGCCTGGAGCGAATATGGGGTTGTACAGTTCCCTGCTTCTGTTGGTCTTCTCCGGAGCCCGTTTGGAATTTGGAGAGCTGGATTCAAAGATCACGCTGCAAAGCTGCTCCGGAGGCACCTGCTGTAGCCGTGAGTCTTGCAGAGCAGGAGGAAGCCCTGGGTTTTCTCCATCTCCTGGCTGTGGGATGAGCAGGCTGGCCTCCCTTCTGCCGCGCCGGGGACGGGGCCTTCGCAGGGTGCCTGGGACTGGGGATGGTGCTGCGCTTTCACTTCCAAACGAGAGCATTCTCCCTGGAAGCTCTCTGCTCCTCGGCATTGGTCGTGTCATTCCAGAACTGCCTCTTCAGGCCTGTTACCGTTGTGGGCAATGTGTGCTTTGTGTATTGTGTGTGCTGAGGGCTCCGGTGGCAAGGAGGTTCCAGTTCCATTGCTGTTGTTGAGGAAGACTTCTGGGGACTGGCACTTGGGCCCATCTCTCTTGTTCCTGTTTGCTTTTGTCGGTTTCTTTTCAGAAACAGACATTTTCAGACATTATTTCCTCTGGAAGTACTTTTTTTTTTTTTTTCCACAGTTTACAATACTTTCAGTTTTCATGTTTTCCTGCGGGAGCTGTAGCTTTGGGAAGTTCTGTGGCAGAGTGAATGATTTCCTGTATAAATAGTCTGGTTTGACGGTTGCTCGGGGATGACAAGGTAAGAATTGTCTGGCTGCAGTTGTGGTTGTCTAGACCAGGTCGGAAAGATGATATGCCAAAATGTTTTGAAGTCTTTCTTTTTTTTCTCTTGGCTTGGTGATTATAGTGAAGGACAGATGTGCATGAATAAATAATTATTTTTCTTACTTGTGGATTTAGCAAGTGCACAGAAAGGCTTCAGCCCCGGTGATGCAGAGAGGAGTAAACGTTGCCGTTCTGCTTGTCTCTTGTGTGTGCAAAGACTGGGTGCTGCTGAAGGCCAGTATCCACTGCATGTTCCCTGACACTGCGGGTTTTTTTCTGCCCTTTCTGGGTGGATGATTAGGATGTCAAGGTTATCTTCTTAAGATTCGCTTCTGAGATTTTTCCATCTGAAAAGGGATTTATGGTGAGACGTTCCTAATGAGTTCTTCTGGAAGGCTTACAGTAAATGGCCAGCTTTCCATCCCCTAATTTCTGTGTCTTTTTGGAAGTGTGCTCATAAAATAGCTGAGAACCGGCCAGTTGTTGTGGGTAATGTGCACAGACAACATACAGCATCTGCCGCTGCAGCCGAGTCTGGGAGGGCGATCTGAGGGGCGCAGAAATGATCTGAAGGGTGCTCTTGCTGCAGCCTGCGTTCCCATGAACTCCCTTCCGTAAACAGAGACACGCATCCAGCTCTGGAGTGAGCTCATTCACAGCTATCCCAGCAGATAATCACATCCTTTTCTTTTTTTATAGGGTGGGTTTTCTGCTAGGGTAGTCCCTGCTCTGACTCCCTCTGAGATCAAGCGAGCCCGAGGGTTGGCGTGGGAGAAGAGGCAGCAAGCCCTGAGCCGGGCACGGAGGGAGCGAGCGGAGCGGAGCCTCGCTTGGTTTTACAGCCAAGGCAATCTAATAACTGACAGCCACCGATCTGTGTCCTGAGGCTGCAGACTTTGCCCTTTGTGGCTGCTGAGAAGGCTCCACGTTGATTTTGTTACCTACCTGGACAATAAAGGGATTTATTCTGAATAAAGAGCTCTGATAGGAGGATTGCGGAATTGGCTGCAGCAACTCGCTGGAGTAAACAACTGGAGCGGTTCTGCGTCCGTGCTGAGTACGCTTGGTATGAGGTGAGATAGCCACGTGGGAATATTTAGACTTCTGTCAGCAAAAGCAGGCAAGCTGAAGGGAGAGGGGCAATGACAACTGTGCGGTGTCTGTGGGAAGGAAAAGGATATTCCAGAAACAGGTGCCTTAGTGCTTTCATCTGAACTGCAGTGGAACAGCTCTCCTCCAGTTCCAGGCTTGTCGCTGTTAGAGGAATTCCAGGCAGGAGTGAACAAGTCTCATCTCAACTAGTGTGTTCAGAGCTTGCTGCTGGTGCTCTGGAAAACTGGGTTAGTCCCCGCGCGTGCACTCGGGAGCCTGGCTGCTTTACTGGGTTAACTGGATTAGCTGATGGTTTGAACTGGTTGTTCACACTGACACAGTCAAGAGCTCGCGCTTTGCTGGCCCTGTGGTTAGCGCTGTCCGTTGCCCGTCTGTTCCTGGAATCGTGGCACTGACAGGGCTAGAGAACAGTCAGCCCATCAAGGACAACAGGGTTGCACCAGGATTTTTTGTCGGTTCACGCTGCTTGGTCCAACAGTTGTCTGTGACTGCCACCAGAAGAAACACCAGGATCATCGTGGAGCATCCTGTGGGGTTGGTGCTGTTGTAATTTCTGTTCTCTGCTCATCAGCTACGTGCAGAGAGAGGCTGCCTGCCAAATAACAGGATTTTTTTTTTGGTAGTATCTGAAGAAGTAGAACATCATTTCCCCCACTGGTGTCTGCGAAGGCAGCGTTGTCTTGTGCTTCACTAGCAGCTGAGTTGCCTCAGAAAAGGTCTTAAGCAGAAAATGGTGCAGGAGAGGCTCCTCTGCAAGCAGGAGAGTCTGATTTACGCAGTGAAGCCCATGAGAAGCTACATGAGGATTTCCTTTCTTTTCTGTTATTTTCTTGCCCAAATCCATTTCAGAGTCGCGGAAGGGATGGCTTGGCTGGGGAGACAAAACTGGGCTTCCCTCTGTAAGGTGGGGACTTGGCTCTTTGGGAGGGTTTTTATTTTGTGCGTGGCATTTCCCAGGCTGCGCAGCACACATCCTTCTCTGTTAGTTCTTGAGGAAGAGGTTGGCCAATTGAATCTTTGGTAGATTTTTCTTTTCTTTTGGTAGATTTTATCTTTGGTGGTTTGAGGTGTCCGTGATGAATGGAAGGGTTTAGAAGGAAGGCTGCTTGGACTCTCGGGATCTTTTTTGCATCTAGTCCTTTGCTCACCTGAAATTTTCTCTTCCAGCATCCAGGAGGAGAAGAAGTTGTGCTCGAACAAGCTGGTAGAGATGCCACAGAGAGCTTTGAAGATGTCGGGCATTCCACAGATGCCAGGGAAATGCTCAAGCAGTACTACATAGGGGAGGTGCACCCGGTAAGGACCAGCTGGCTGTGACAGCCTCCTTCGGAGCCGGGATGGGACTGGGTAAAGGGTCACCCTCCTTTATGTAACCCTGCAAACACACGTACCAAAATGTGTCTTGCAAAGTAAGTAAGTACTCGGGTTTACGCAGTCTATGCGCTGTCCAGGATTTCTGTTGAGGAAAGAGGATCTTTGTTGAGGAATCGGAACCAAATGAGTCTTCTCACCATTCTGAACGGATTTCTCGCTGCAATTAAATCAGTGGCACTTAAAGAAGCTAATCTAATCAGTTCCCTGCTTAGCCGGTGGTACCATAACCTCGGCTTGCCTCCTAATTAGAGTTCAGGAGGGTGAGAGATCAGAGGCACAAGCACCAGCTTCCTGCCTGCTACAAAGCCCGTGCCCTTGGGTGCTGAAGGAATGACTCCTTTGAAAACCCAGTGCAGGCAATTACCCCTGGTGAGGACTGTGAACAGAACAATTCCTTAATGAAGGCTGCAAGTGTCTCTTGAAGTCAATGCTTATCTTTCTTTTTTCTTTTTTTTTTCCCCTTGATAGCACGATCGTAAAAAGGAAGGTTCTAAGGTAAGCTATTGGTGGTTTATTTTTCCGTTTAATGCTACGGAAATGACGTTATGCTCACAAAATGAACTAAGAAGTTGTCACACACCTCTTTTATTTTTTTTTTCCCCTATTTTTTTTCCTGTGGAGCTTGTGGCTTTATGTTTACCCAAACTATAGTAGTGAATAAATCTTCCAAGCAAATTATCCCTCTGTTTTCGTTCTGAAGCTCAGCAGTCACCTCAGTGTGAAATTGGAAGTGGTTTTTTCTGCCCTCTCTCCCTGACATCAGCAATGTTATTTCCACACCTTGGGCCACAGACCATTTTTTTGCATTACTCGCTGTGTCCTGACCACTGAGCTGTCCGTGTTGTTACATTCGACCCAGGAGACAGGCACAGCCGCCGTGGGGCTGGCTGTGAAACAAGAATTCTCTGTTAACGGCCCCAGTAATCACCGGTGTTGCTTCAAGCTCAGGTACTCCTGGATTAGACCAGGGCGCAGTGTTGCAAAACTGCCTTGGAAAGGGATGGGGAGAGGGAAAAGGTAATAAATAGAATCTCGTCCGAGAGGTAAACATGTGCCTCGCAGCTGGCTGCTCTTCTCACTTGGCTTGAAGGCTTGGCCTGGGCGCAGCTCTGCCTTCAGCGACGCTTTCATGAGGTGGGGCTCAGAGCAGGGCCGCGTGCGGAGCAGCAGGAGTCGAGGAGGAAACTGTCACAGAGAGGGCAGCGGCTGAAGCCCCTGGGAGCGTTCGCTAGCTGTAGCCAGGCTGGGTAAAGCCTACGCTTAGCTGTCACCCAGGACCGCATGAAAATGTGTGTATTCACCTTAGAATTCATTGTTTGGTTCAACTCCATTTCATAAACAGGATCACATGCCTGAAATGTGCCTAGAAATGAGGAGTAATCCGAGTAGCTCCCTTGGATACAAGTTAAATATTTTTTTTTCAAGTATTTTTCTCTTCTGGGGAGAAAGTCTGGTGAGTTAGGTACAGCTAAGGTTTTTCTCCAGTGTACCTCGTCTGTTTTAAAAGCAGGCACAAGTGTAATTTAGAAACAGCAGCAAGAGAGAGAAATCAGCAATGTAAAAATAAACAGGGGGAAGCACACAGACAAAAAGTCGTACGTACTCTCTGATGCAGCCCAGAGGTAACTCCCCACAGATAAGTGTCAAAGTTTATCATCCGCTGAATGTATTGTGGCAGAAAAGCAAGCACTAAGGCTCTCCAGAAATGGAGATAATTCTGAGGATGGGCAGGGGAGGGGATTTTTTTGGCTGGAGGGTATTGCTTAACCTGGAGAGCAGCAGCAGCCATCGAGGAAGAGGCTGTGGAGCAGGTGAAAGCCTAAATGAGAATTTCAGCTGACTGGAAAAAGTATTTTAATTATGAAAGGAAAAGTCTGAAAGTTTGGAAGCAGGTTGTGTTCGAGGGAAGAGTTGAAGAGAACATCGTGGTTGTGTGCTTCAGGGGTCAGGACAGCAAATGGGGCCGTGGGCAGGGGTTTGGAGGGGGCTGCAGTGAAAGGACCATCGGTATCCACAGCATCCCAGACTGGTTCCCGAGGTAGCGGGGAAGAGCTGGTTTTGAGAGGGATGCGAGCTCCGGGGTGAAGCCCAGGGTGGGGGGGACTGGATTGATGGCAAGGACGTGGGGGTGAGGACGAGGGCAGACATCCCCGCATTGTGACGGGGGGTGTTCGGCAGAGGAGGGGAGGGTCATTTTTCCCCCGCATTTGTAATCACTTGGTCAGTCTTGTCTTATTAGCACGTGTTTAATGTTTCTTTTTCCCCTGCTCACTCCCTCTTTCCTCCAGGAGCCAAGCAGGACATCCTCAGGCCAAACAAGGTAGAGTATCTGCTTAAAATAGGAGTAAGACACGGAGGGGTTAGGACTGTCCGTTTGTAGAACTGTGTATTAACACTAATGGGCAGGAAAAAAGCCCCGGGGACATTACTGCACTGTCCTTCCACCAGGCAGAGAGTCCAAAATGAGTTTCCAAACCGCAGCACACCGCGTTGGCTGCCAGGACACGCTCCTTCTTCGCTGGACGCGGCACGAGCCGGTGGTGCGAAGCCCCCCGCTCCGTGCTGGACAGAAAGGCACCGCGGTGCTCTGCGGCTGGAACTTTCCAGCCCGTTTGTTCGTGCTCCACAGCCACGGCTGCAGCCCCTTTGCGCTGCAGCGGTTATTGGGGCGGTTGCTGCAGGCCGTGGGGTGATGCAGCACAGGGATGTGAACTTGATACTAGGATCTTTACCATGATCAGACCCGTTTAGTTGAAAATCCTTACAGCCAGAACAGGGCCCTAGTCTCTTGCAGCTGATGCAGAGGTTTTTTGCTCAGGAGGCTGTTGAAGGTGAGCCTGTGGCCTCTGGTTTCTGAGTGAGGAAGATTTATGGTGGGATGGCTGTAGCAATTTCCAGCCTTGCGTCAACTCAGCTGTTTGCACAGCACAAATTACAGCCTGACTTATTTAAGGAAAAAAAATAAACCAACAACAAAAACCCCAAATTGGTTTCTGTATGTGCCAGGCTGGAAACTTCAGCCATTCAGCTGCTATTTCATAAGCCACCAAGCCACCCTTGTGCACGCGGGGGCCTCTCGCAGGGGCTGGGCAGAGCCCTGAGCACGGGGACTGCGGGAGCTGCCCGGCCCCGGCAGCCAGGCTCGTCTCCTTGGTCTGTGAGCTGGTGGCAGACAGGTCCGAGAGCTCCCTAGATGAAAACAGAGATGTAATAAGTGATGAGTATCTCGAATTAATTATTAACTTGATACTTTCTATTGTTGTAGTGTGTCTATATTTTTTGATTTGTTGTGTGTGTTTTTGTTTTGTTTTGTTTTTCTCCCTGTAGTTTCTGGTCCACCTGGCTAATCCCCATCTTCGGAGCGCTGGTCCTGGGTTTGATGTATCGCTATTACATGGTGGATGGAAGATCCTCCTGAACTGACCTTGCTGGGACCTCAGAAAGCCTGAAAGAGAGGGTGTGAGAGCGCGTGCGTGCACACAACACGTGGAGTTCTGCTTCCCTTAACCTCTTAGGCCTCACTTTTAGCTTTGAGTCTGTCGAGCGATGTTGATATCCATGGGACCAAGCTAATACCAGACTCTCAGTCCTAACCCTGGGACCCACGGACCTGTTGTACTTCCTTCGTGCGGTGGCAGGGCAAGTGCAACTTCCCGGTCTTCTGTTTGTGTGTGGTCTCCCTCCCGCGTGTGTGTGCTCGTGCGCTCGCTCTCCCGCTCTCTCTCGCTCTCTGAAGTAAACCACAGACGACCTTTTTCTTTCAATGCCTTTTCGTTAAGCCAGACAACGTGAAACAGCTGCTAGTGAGCCTGGGGGTTTGCTCAGTCCTTCACACAGCGTTGTCAGAAATAAACTGCAAGTTGTCTACAGTCCTTTCCAGAAAAGATGTCCGGAGATTCGGATCCGCAGTAACTTTCCCAGTGCATGCAGGCAACACTAATCGGAGCAGCAGGAAATTGTTAGCTTTGCTACCTCTTTCTGTAGGTGTCTGTTTTTAACGGTTAAACAAATATAAGTATTTTAAAAGCGATTCCGTTCATTTTGTAATATTTGTACGTGGCCCTTTAAACCTGTGTATTCTGTGAAACAGTTCATACCTTGAATCCTGGCTTGTTCGGGTGCTTTTGTGCTGCGTGCGGCAGTGCCAGAAATGGGAACTGACGTGTGGCTTCTCGAAATGCAGATTTTTCTTTCTCCCTGAGGTCTTGATCTGACACATGTATTGGAAACAAAACTCATTCTTACTTACTGTGAATGTGCACCAGATGGAGAGAAAGAACAAATAAATCTAGTCCCTTCCCCTGAATGAAAAGGGAAAAGAAATCCATTTGGGATTTGTGGATGGTGTTATTTTTGTCCTGGAACAGAGGAGATTTCTCTCCTGTTTTTATGCATTGTGTAGTCGCCCTCCAGCAGTGCAGAGACAGTGTAAGGTATGCTCGTGCACTGAGCCATGAACCTTTCCAGCTCTTCCAGCGCGTTGGTCTGGGGCTTCATGAGCTGCTAAAAAAAGGGAACTTGTGCTCTGGTGTCGCTGTCCTTCAGCAGCACTGTTTCACCTCACCATGGAGGTCTGTCTTCCTACAGGACCTTTTTCACTGCCATGGATGGTTGTGTCTCTGCCGATGCGTTACCTGGCTGGGGAAACCTGGAGCTTGCTGGTGCTGATGTGGCTCTCGGATACCCTGTGGCCAACTGCGGTTGTCCCTCGGTCTCTCCGGGCTGGTTTGGTGCTCTGGTTTCTCTTCATTCTGTCCTAACAAGAGTCTAGTAGAAGAGTGTAAGTCTGAGACAGGGAACATCCAGTGGGAAAGGCCTGGGAAAGTCCACTTAGCTCCATCTTAAAGGATAGAGGTGCCAGGCCACCTCGTCGTGCGTTAACATCTGTCTTGGAGTCAGCAAGGGGTCAGTCAATGGCAGTTTATGGAAAACAGATCTTCTCAGTCTGACGTGACATTTTTATATTCCAGATCAGTCAAAAATACACTGATGTGCTGCTTGGGCTTCTGCACGGCGTTGGTATTGCCTGATTTAACAAAATGGGAAAATCTACAAGGACAAATGGAAAATGGAAAGATGAGCTCCCCTGCCCAGGGCTTCCTCTGCGAGGTGGTGGGGGCCAGCCCCCCTCTCCTCATTCCTTTCTTCTTTTCTTCGGGCTCACTGCATGATGGGTCCCGCAGGTGTGAAACTGCTCAGTCAACAAAGAAGGCATTAACAGAAACCGTTTACCTGTTTTATTTGAGGATTAACAAGGACAATTCCAAGTCTTTGTCCTTACACTGAACTTCTGGCCCAGCCGATGTTTCTTGCCAGGTCCCTGCACAATGCAGGCGCTGTCTGGGCTTTCACCCTGCGAGAAAACTCCCTCAGTGAAATCCAAGCAGAGGCTGTGTGTGCTTTGCTTCCTTCAGGTGCTTTGGAGAAAGATTGAGTGAAGAGCTGTGAACACGAGCACACAGGCAGCTCCCACGGTTAACGTAACGCATCACGGCTGCCTGGGGAACACCGGCAGGATCGTGCTGGTCTCTTCTGCCTCTCCACCAACCCAAATTCCTTGACAAGGCAGAATGTTGCTGTTTATGGGGTTGCTGGTTTGAGGAGGATGGGTAGGAGAAGGGAAGGAATAGTGAGGGAAGCGGACGCTGCACTCTCCGTGTCCCCGCGGTCGGCCCCAGGAGCCCTGGTGCTGCTGCGGGGCTGGGACGGTTGGGCGATGTCTGTTCTGGGGAGGGGTCCCCAGGAAACACCCTTCCTCGTATCTGGAAACCGTCTGCCCAGTGAGATGCACTTTTGGTCCTTAACATTGCACCTCGCCCTGCTGCCAGCCCCGCAGCTGGGGACCCCCTCGTTCTGTCCCTGTCCCCAGCATGGGGATACAGCTGTGCTGCTGTCTCATGCCAGCAGCAATCCCTACAGCTCCCAGTGCCCCACGGCTCCAGCGTGAGGAGGAAGCAAACACTGGTGTCACACGCTCGGGGCTGTCTCTTCTCCAGGGACACTGCAAACAGAAATCACTATAAAACAAGTTTCCTGCCAACCTCGGCAGCTCTAATGAGTCAGGAAGCTGTAACCTGGGAGCAGGGGAACTGTTGACAGAGCCTAATTATTTTCTGACAGTCTTTCTAACACAGTTAGAAAATAAAACACCCACATCGGCTTAGAAATGGCAAGTGGGGTTAGCAGTATCACACACGCACCTGCTCATTCCTCCCCACGATCCCACCTGAGGCTCCTGCCCCCTCACACCTGCTGCGATCTGACTTAGGCAGGGCGAGGAACTTTATTGTAAAGACAAAATACCTTAATTACACCGAACACATAACTTCTCATGGGATGTCTCCTGCTTCAGTGTCTGGCTGTGAACTGGTGGGGATCGGTGTGTATTTGAGTGACATTTATTCTGTACATTACAACCGCCCCTTCGGGACGTAAAGGTTTTGCCCACCAGCCAAACCAACACGTGGAAAGGACCCATGGAGCTCGTTTAAGGAATCCCCAGCAACCCTGCCTGGACCTGGCACTGAAACTGGGGGTTTATCCAGAGTGAAAGGTGCAAAATCCTGGTGTGAATCCCTCCTCCGCTGTCCCCTGATTTTCCTGGCCAGGGAAGGCCAGCCCAGTATGATGTGTGGCCTGGGGCTGCTGAGAACGCCCAGTAGAAGGATTTTATTAAACATTGTAGTTGCTCTTGTAGATTAAACCTCACCCAGATCTTGGGCAAGTCAAGGAAGGCTGGAGGCTGAGGTCCTGGCTGAGATCCTTTGGTAACGGTAAAGCTCTCCCTGCCTTGCCCCATCAGGTTCATCCTGTTCCAGGATCATCCTCTCTGCCGTGGGCAGTGGCAGCAGCTTCCCTTTCCCAGACCTGTCACCACCAGCCACTGCCTGGTGCTGGGCTCCTCCAGACACCCCCAAGAATTCCCCTGCGCTCCAAAGGGTGCATCCACCAGAAGGAAAAACATCAGGAAAAACAGTCCTGGAAGGGTGTCCTCCCCGCTGACATCCACCGGCAGTCCGAGACACGGCATGATTAACGCCTGGCTTCGTGCTGTCCCCCAGACAATGCCACTGGTGCCGTACGTGCTGTGGGGTCCGGATGCTGCCGGCTGCAGCCGTGAGACACTTCCCTGGGGCAGGAGCAGCCGGAATTTTATTTGCCACGTATTCCCAACCTACAGCACCTAGAATAACCGTTTGTTTGAAGGTTCGTTGGAGGCACGGGAGCAGTGTCGCTCCGTGGGCTGGCTGGGGGCTGCCCAGCAGCTCTGCTGAACCCCACAGCTTGTACTGCCTGCACGTAAATCCACGTCCTGGGTTGGTGTGTCAGTGCTGGAGGTGTGCGAGGTCCTGAGCATCCTCCTGTGCTCCGGCTTGGGAGGTCATCTTGTTCACCTTTCAGCAGATCTTGTATCTCAAGTTGGATTTCAAAGCTGCCCAACAAGGAGGGACAGTCCCACCTTCCCCAGCAGCAACTCTGCTACAGGCTTTGCACGTCCTGGGGCCACAAAAGGAGTTTACGGCTCCACCTAGATTCCAGTAGACCTCATCCCCATGTCCTGCGGACCCGTCTCAGCGTGGTTCTTTCCCCCAGCTCGGCACTGCTCCGCATCACACCCTGGACTCATCATATTCAGTCGTTAAAAAGTCTAATTGTCCAGGAGTGCCGAAGAGCAGATTATCTGTGCTTTCTGCACATTTAGCCTTTCCCCATCGCCTCCACCTCTCCGGCGATAGCACGTGGCTCTCACAGTGCCCAGTCTCACCGCTCTGTGTCCCACTGGGCCACGCCGGCCTTGGGAAGCCCAGGAGAACTCCTCAGGGGCTGCAGGACCACCGGCAGCAATGATCCCAGCTTGCCTTGGTCAGGCAGAGGCACCGAGCTCCGGTCTTGACTGTAAGGAGAACGTTCTCGTGCCACCCGATTGCACTGGCAATTAAAACAGTCACTGGTCACAGGGCAACCTGTCCCTGCTGCACGTGAGCCCTTCGCAGTTGCGTGGCTGCTGCTGTGCCAGCGGTGCTGGGGGTTTCGGTGCTGGCCAGCGATTAATTCCTTTGCCCCTCAAAGGCAGGGGAGCTGCCAGCTCCATCCCCAATCACTCCGTCTCTCATCGCTCCCCTTTCAGGAGCAAGACCTGTTTTTCCTCTCCGCCACGGCCCATCTGTTATAGCACCTTCTCCGAAAGCCTTTGTTTCCCTCCGTGCTCAGACAGGAGGTGATTACAGCACAGTCTTACATTTTTTTTACCTGGATGCTTCCCAAATGGTTTGATTCGTAATGCCAGCGTAGGAGTAGCTCTCTCTTCTCAAGGGAAAGGCATTCCTCCCGTGCTGGGCAGGGCAGAGCAGATTCGCCCATCCTCCCCGGGGCTGTGACGGTCAAAGGGGGGATCTTCCCCTTCAGCCCTCCTGCATACGACTACTCCACGGCTTTTTTTCCGCTCTCTAAACTTCCCACCATAAAAATAATTGTTCAGTAAATTGATCAGCTAACCCTTTTAATTCCGCAGTCATACAATCTGAGCCTTCCCGTCTGCCCAGCGCAGTGTACGTTCAGCCCTCCTGCTCTCTCCCGCGGGCTCCGACAGCTCTGCGAGGCCCTCGTGCAGCTCAGCTCGGCAATGCCTTCAGACTCGCGCTTTGAAATCCGTTCTGTCTTGGACTGATAGCTGGTATACCCTGCTTGGCGGGTAACACGTCGAAACAAAACCCTGGTGCTCAAAGCACCCAAGCAACAGTGCCACAGGTGCAGGAGTGTGGGTGGATTTCTCGCGAAGACACAGGGCTGGAGGCTGCCCCGCAGTGACCGGGCAGCGGGCGGTGTTCAGGCATCTCCAGAAACACTGCCCCGCTGGTGGGACACGGCGAGTTTTTGGAAGATGCCGAAGTATTTTCACAGAGCAATTTTGCTGGGATCCAAGAGCGGACTGGCACAGAGGCCAGCTGCAGGAGGGACGGGAGCCAACCTTTCGGTGACACCGTCCCCATGGGGAAACCGGACCCTGTGCCGAGCCGGAGGAATGCGTCAGCTGTTCGCAGCTCCTTCCTCCTCCATTTTTCACGGCTTAAGCATTCACCTGGCACCTCCATTCACTCACACGGCAAGCCTTCTCTGTTTCCGATCCCATCCTCCTTTCCAAAGCAGATTTTTATCACCTTGGAAAAGTAATTTTACATCTACGTGGGTGACCTTTCCTCACCTCCTCCCCCCTTACACCGTCTTAGTCAGGAGAGGGGTCCCAAACTCCCTCATCTCCACAGCTTCTCAGGAGTTATGTTTTCCAGATCTGGGCGACTGATTTTCTTAAGGCTCACTGCATCTTTGTTTCACCTAATTAAAACGCACTGCTGGCACTCTTTCCCCATTTCCATTTCATTTGCTTAGAAATACTTGCTGCTTTATTTGGGCCAATATAAACTCAAACCACTGACTCTCTAGCGGCAATGCCAGGGCACCGATGGCGGCCACCCCTGGCAGGCTGTGGTGATGGCGGGGTGACGGCTCCTGCTCCACAGCCACCCCTGGCCTCTCCCCACACCCGGCCGAGCACCTGCCCAGGCCGCCTTAGGGGCTCCGGCCGCACCCCGGCCGGGTTATGTGGGGAGAGCGGCCCGCCAGCTGCGGCCGCACCGCGTTTCTCCTCAGGCCTCTGAGGCCTCTGGGGCCGCCCCTCGCCTCACCCCCCGCCCCAGGCCGCAGGGGCCCGAGGCCGCCCGGGGCAGCCCTCGAGGCCCGGCCGCGTTCCCCTCAGCACCGCGAGCTCCCCTCAGGGCCCCCCCGCCCCGTTCTAGACGCTTCCGCGCCCCCCGCCACCGCGGCGGCTCTTCCGGCCGGCGCCCGCCCGCCCTCCGCCCCCCG
>VZTO01026092.1:57093-96661 GCA_013400615.1 Syrrhaptes paradoxus
TTTTTTTTTTTTTTTTTTAACTAGATGAGCATCCTGGTCATGTTGCTGTGATCTTCCCGAGTGGCTTGTGCTGACTGAAGGAAAGGACGTGTGAAAGCTGGCAGTGGGAAGGGTGGGACTGTGTCTTTCAGCAGCATCACCAGTTTATAGAGGCTCAAACTGATAGTGAAACTGTGCTTGGTGTGCTGGCCTCTGGAATGTGGTTGTAGCTGTTACAAGAAATGCCAAGTGCTGATTCCAAGGCTCATCTCCGCAGCTCCTGAGGACAACAACCTGTCTTTTCATGTATGATCAGTGTTAGCAAAGGTGCATGCTTTGTAGCCATTGTGGAAGGATGGTGTCTCCTAGTGAGCAGCTAACAGAGATAACCACAAATGTGTGTGCTTCTGAGTGCTGCAGATGGCTCGAATGTAATAGGCTTCATTCCCATCTTTACATAACATCCTGGCCTTTTTGAGATAAAACAACCCAAATGTGCATACCGATTAGTAATGTAGTAGAAGAAGCACTGGAGCATAAAACCGAAAACCTTGAGGCTAGTTGTTGTGTGGTGGGATATCATATGCAGCATTCAGAGGCAGCAAAGTTAGTGCTGTAAGCAGGCGGAGGTGGAGAACTGTGATTAAAGCAGTGCAGCAGGTGTCAGGTACGAAATCTGCACGGGTTGAATGTGGGATTAATTTCGCTCATACGTTCTTTTTGAACTATTAAGGGGTAATGTGTGTGTACTAATAAAGTTGCATTTCTGCACTGCAGCAAGTGTGATCAGAACATTTTATACAGATGTTACCCTGCCCCTTGATTTTGCTTTACACAGCTGAGTAACCGCAAAACTGTGAGACTTTCTGCACCGTGGAAGCAACAAGAAGGATGGTAGTAGGCTTCCAAAGAGCTCTTTTGCCCTAAAAATGTCATGTAGTCAAAACTGAATTTTCCTGCATGCTTAAATGGGAAATGATGGTAATCTACTGAGAACTGCTGATGCAACATGTGGGTTCTGGTAGGGGGGAAAAAAGAAAATCACCAAAACTTTTTTCTTTCCATGATCCAAGGGATAACTCCAGTCAGACAGTGACTGACGTATCAAAGGGAGGGATGGAACAGATGCTTTATAAGAATAAGAGCCTGCTTTAGTTCTGAACTTTAGAACTAGTACTAGCAGTTTTTAGGACTAGAAATAGTACCTAGGTTCTTTTTGCAGCTCACAGAAGGTGCCGTGCTGGACAGGCAGTGCTGAGTGTTCTGGGAGGGATGCACCTGTACATCCACATCTTGCAGCTCTTCCAGCTGCCCTCGGGGCATTCTGAGTCGAGTGAACTGAAATGGATTCTACCAAAGTTCCTTACATTCTGTGTCAGCCTTGTAAATGTCTGTTTCTACTGTGAATCTCACTAGTTTATCGGTGTTAAAAACCAAAGGATGGAATATGTTGCTGCAAGGTGATGGTGTGGTGCTGGGGATAGGGGGAGGAATTGGAAATCACAGCTTTTCACACTGTAATTTGAATATCCCAGTGACAGAGCTGTTCAAACAGACCCTTTTTTCCCTGCCGTCTGTTCTCACCCATGCACTGTTCTCTGAATTGTGCCAGCACAATTGTGTTTTGTGGCTGCAGGATGAATGGCGTTGGGAAACCAGTCTAGGAGGAGTATATTGTACTTCTGATGGGATTTTCTAACATTGTTCTGCTCCCTGGTCTGGGGGAGCTGCCGAAGTAGTGGTATGTGTACCTGACTGTAGATGTGTGGTGTGGAGCAAGGAAAGGAAGAGGAATTAAGTAAACTTTTTCCTTAGTTCTAAGACTAATTGGATTTTTTCATTGTTGGTTTTGCTCATTTTGGTACTTTATGCAGTTCTATGGAAGTTGTCAATTTTTTTTTTTCTATTGGAGAGTCTCCACACATTGCCCAATTCTCTTGTCCCACTTACATTTAGATATTCAAAGAAACCATAACTGGAGGGAATATATTTCAATCCCATGGAAGGATTTGAATATTGCAGTGGGGAGCTTGAATTTGACTTGATTTAGTGAGATATCAGTGTGAGAAGTGGGCTCTGGTGCTTCTTCAGGAGGGGTGCTGCCGGACCCCCGGGCCGTGGATGGGTGCTTCTCTGCCATGGCTTGGGTTCAGACTGCTCCCGCTTGCAAAGTCAAATGGGTACCTTTTATTACGTCGTCTTTTAATCCAGCAATGGTAGGGGGTTCTCGGGGACCCAGAGATTAAGTTCCTGAGCAGATGTTTCGCATTGTGGATGTGCTTTAGAGGAAGACACTTTTCCCCAATACTTTCTTTACACCCACCTTAGTCTTTCTTTTTTTCAGCTCATTGCATTCTTCTTTGATGAGAGGATATGCCACTCAGCATCCCTTATGTTTTGTTTTGTTCTGGAAAATTCTTTGTGCAGTTTTGACACTCGCTCTAATAGAGATCTGAGAATCTTTTGAGTATGGAAATTCTAGGAGTCGAGTACTTGGGCTTCAGTTAAGTCAGGACCTGCATGTCTGAAATCCATTATAGCTGCTGTTTAGTCACAATCTAAATTTTTTATAATGTTTCTCAGGTTTGTAAGTTTTCAACAGAATGGTTACCTTTTGTTGGGGGTCTGTCAACTAAAAATGGTTGTCAGACGGAGCCCTGATCTGATTTTTGCACCGGTACACAGATTATGCAGTTTTATGTGGAAACTTGCTTCTTTTGAGTTGGACAAAATCGAAGAGTAGTAGTGCTGCTTTTTGTACAAGAAGGCAATGGCCTGAACTGATTTTGAAGTTTGGATATTCTGGTAAAGCCCTGCAGGAGTTGACGAGTGGCCAAAGTGCAGGTGGAGTAAGGTACGTGGTCGTGTCTGTGCAGTTTATCACGCTTGTTATCTGCTCTGTGTTTATGGAAGGAGTAAAGTGATGAGGTTGAATACTCAGACAAGTTTTGGGTTTCTCGTCAGCAAGGACAGCAATTATTGGAGGAACTGACTGAAATGAACCCTCAGATCTAACCTGAGCTGTGTTGTAACAGTGGATTCTAATGGGCACGTAGTAAAATCTGCAGTAACCGCTATTCCCAAAAGCATGCGGTGTTCAGCAGTGTTTGAATTGTAACTGCTCAACAGCAGCTACTCTGTGTTACTCACTGGCGTGGCTGTTGGTGGTCTGTATGGTGAATATCACTGTGCCGCACTAAGGAGTGTTTTCCCTAGTTACCTGAATACGCTGTGAAGACTCGCTCTCCAATTCCCATTGATTAGCTGTACCTCCAGCAGCTGGAAAGGTTTTACACTTGCTTTGTAAATAATTAGAAAGCATTTCGGGTCACACCTTACAGAGTTTATGAAGCTAAGGCAGTATGTCCCAGTAATGCAGTGTTTTGATACTAAAAGCAGCTTTGTGTTGCGGTGAAGGTCAGGCTGGTTGGCAAACAGGAGGATGGAGAGCAGTTCCTGTCAATGCCCAGACAAGGTGAAGCTTATAGGAAAGAAAGAGATTTAAAGATAGTGATGGAAAGTTTTCAAATGTTGGAGTTCCACTCCCATTTAGGAAAACTGATGTTACAAGCCAGTTGTTTCAGTCTCTCGTTATCTAGAGGCCTGATTTTTTTTTTTGTATGGATTCACTCAGCAGAAGAATCTGTAAGTTTTGATAGTAGCACTGCAGAGCAATATGACAACAATAAGCTGCAGAGTTCAGTAGCTTCTGTTATCTATGGCAGTTTCTGTTTTCTTGCGCGTAGGAGAACGTGACCTACTAATACAGCTATTAACTGATAGTGGTCATGCCAGCGCTTTGTAAAGTGGGGCAGGAAGGTGCAAGTTGTAAGTGGCAATGTGGCTCCGTTAAACTTCTCTTCCGCTTCCCTCAGGGCTTGTCCTTGGAGAGTGCTGGTGGCAGCAGCATAGCAGCAGGGCACATCTGTACGCTCGAGTAACACCAGTATTGCTGGGAGTGGGACTGTGTCCAGCTGGGGACTGTCTCTGTAGATGGAGACTGGCCAACTTTTCCTATTCAATATAGCTTTTTAGTTTCCTGGAATTTGTAGGAAATGTACACTGAGATTTCGTGTTCCGTTCTCAGTTCTGCTGAGGATACCTACCAGGTTCAAAACTTACTGGGAGATGTGACTGCCATGTTGTTTCCTTAAGAAAAGGGGTTACGCTTGTTTATCAAGAGTGTATTCCCTTGCAAGTGGCTTTCAGGGCATTCCTGAAGTTCTGTGCTCAGGGCACAGTAGGCTCGTTCAGCTGTTTTCAGCTCTTCTCTGCGTTTGTTAGTGATAGAGAAGGAGCTTCCGTCACCTCTCACCTCTGAGCCTACTGGTGCGAGTGTGGTCAGTACCCTTCCCTAGCCTGTGTGCAGATTTCCTTGGGGACTAAATCTCATTTTGTTTTTCTTTCAGGGCACCTCAGTTCTAGAGAGGGCTGTCTGCCTCGCCTTGAAACTTGAACCGCACCTGGAATGGAGTTGCTCTTTAATCAGCTGGGGAAATAATTTGGTTTCTTATTTTGTAGCCTGAAAGGATTCAGTTTAAGCTTCAGCAGTTCAGTTAAATTGTGTGCTGCCCCTTCAGTAAGAAAGGTGCTTTTGGAGGTGTGGTAGCAGGGAAGGGATTGTATTGCTTGGAGTAAATTGAAGTACTCCTTGCCGTGCAGGTATTTCAATACATTAATGCAATAACAAAAGAGTTCATTTAGAAAGATTGCTGCTTTCTGCACCTGCACCAAGGAGTCTACAGGCTTTATTTTTACCGAGTTCAGGTTTTAGACATAGAGGAAAGGCAGCTGGAGTACTCTGGGCGTTTGAAACGGACACTTTCTAGGGTGGGGTACTAGTTATCTGTTGGAAGAAACTCTGCATACAAGGTTTTTGTGTTTTTTTCCCTTAGAAGTTCAGTAAGGAAAGACAAGTTAATCGAGCAGAAGAGATCTTGAAGTGTAACAGCATATGACTTGCGAAGCTGGCCATAGCAGGCTCAGAGCTGAAGTTTCCTGGGGAGTGGGGTGGGATGGTCTTGGACAAGGGATGTTGGAATCCTCAAAAGCTTTTGCCAGGTATGCTACAGCCATCCAGACCCGATCTGGAAAGCCATGAACGGTATAGCACAGATAAACAGGCTGTGGCTATTTATTATTTTTCATTACTTCAGAGATAGGAGACACCCAATGCAATGACCAGACAGCAATTTAAAACAAGAGGCTATTGTTTTCCCATTTTTTTTTCTGCACGTCATTTAATTGTGGAAACAATTGACAAATATTTTGAGTGGTAAAAATATAAATGGTTCAAGAAACTATTCGATTTGTAGAGGATATGATCTGTTAGGGAAGCCTGTAAATTAGGGAGTTAGTCTGCTGCTGAATGTCAGAATTTGGAAGGTATTCTAATGACAATTTAATTCTAAACTTACTGATTCTTGTAAACCTTTCCCTGTAGTTTGCTGCTATCAGAGAAGAGATACGGGCTAATCAATATTTAGTTTGATTTGTTACAGCCATCCTTAAGTTTTATGTAACTTGACAGTTCCAGAGCAGTTACACCACTGATTCTTTCACTCCAGTTCCATCGGGGCTTTAGCTCTGTGGTACAGGTCAGAATCTTTTATCCCTTTTTTGCTGTTAAATGGTTGCCTTAGGCTTCCACTTGTCTCCTGAGAGTCTTGTGTGAACATATTTGGAGAAGAACTTGCCTAATAGTTTCAAAGCCTGTTTTTACTAACAGCCTGTGTCTTTATTTCCTTGAGGAGTTCCTTCCAGGTGCCGTATTTACCACGCAGGTTTGCCTATGGTCGTGTATGCACCTCAGTGGTCGCATCTCTGCGGGCTGAGGGAGGCTCAGTGTGTGTCAGAACAAAGGGCTTGGAAGTGCTGGGATGGAACTGTAGCACCTTGGGCTTGGTGGAAGCTTGCTGTGAACAAGTACTGTCCATACAACGTGCTTCTGCTGTGTCATACAGGCTCACTAAAAAGGATTTCGTTTATAATCTTTTTTTTCCCCTTCTTTTTTTTTTTTTTTTTTCCAATTTCTGGCATGAGTGTGTTCTGAGTAGCTGCTGGTGGTGCTAAACGTGACGGAAAGCTGAGCAGGCAGCCTGGGACTCATGTGCCGTGCTCCGAGGTGCCTTGTGATTCTGCGAAATGGGGGTGAAGCATCCGGGCTGCCTGTCGTTACTCTGTGTTCTTTAGCACTGATGCAGTTTTCCCTCCTTATCTGGGATCTTGGAAGACCAGAGAGAGCAGTTGGTGAGATCCAAGAGCCTCTGGCTCCATCACTTTCACACACCACGTCTTTCACGTACCCGATGCGTTGATGGAAGTGGTGTTACAGATGTCAGGCTCTCAGCAGAGCTTGCTTTCAGCTGTGCCAAGTGGTATTGTTTGTTCAACATTACTTCACATTTGTTTTTAAAAAATGATGTTTATCATCAAACATAGTAGTTGAATTATAAATAGAAACCAAAATGATTGTAAATGATGGTAGATGATGGTAAATATTTCTCAATTTTGGGGGTGATGAAATAAAATACCTTTTAATGTCAGTGTCTTACTAAAATGAGTAAAGGAAGGGAGGTGTGAAGGTGGTTTGTGGGCTCAAGATGCTAGACATCATGCTAGGAGTCACTAGGGCATGTCAAGTCTCATGAGCGTAGCCTCTGCACGCAGGTTTATAATAAAATACTGAATCCAAGAGATGGCTGTGATATACTGAAAGTCTAATACCTCTATGCTTTTATTCTTCATGTTAAATATCATGATACAGCCTCAAAAGTGCGTGTATTTTTCATTGATGGTGTTGTACTTGTTCTACAGCAAATGTAAGAGATGGCAGTAATAACCGCGTTGGAAAAAATTGTGCAAACCTTTTCAGGGCAAGAAATGTTGTTCAGAGACAATAGTAAATGGAGAGTCAGGGGGACTTGAGCGTGTCTCTGAATTTGGGTGGTGCCTTGTGCCTACGGAACCAGCATAACTGGCTGGAGCACCGGATTGCCGCTGTGTTTCTGGTGAACTTTGGTTGATTTTGAAACAATAGCAATGTTTTCAGGTGGTTGATAAATAGCTATTAAGGTATGACCAAAGAATATCAGTATTTGGATTTTTTTGAGCATTTGAGAAATGAAGTCTTTGTAGTGACAGAGTGCGAAGATGGAGAGAAATCCGACTATTCTTAAAATAGCAAATGGGTTGATTGATTGATTGTTTCCTTCCATTTTGGGTTGTTTATGAGGGAAATGTGCGCCTTTAAATACTGCTCCTCCTACGTAGTAAGGCCTTTCAAAATTTTTGCTGAGAGTTTAACCGTTGAGCGGAGCGGTGCCCCGTTTCGTTCAGGTACGCGCAGTTCTGTTGACCCTCGCTCGCTCTGCCTGGCCCACGGGGGTGGTTCGGGAGCATCTTTGCAGCTCTTGGGTTTACATCTGCGTAGGACAGACTGTTCAGTAAGTCATTACTGGGCCATTTCTTGACGTGGCAATTACTAAATAATGTTCTCTCATTCTGAGGTGTGTAAAATTGGATGCAAACAAGACACAGGATTTATACTGTCTGTCTACATTTATGACAGTACTCTGTGAGCTGTGAATGGGGATGGCTGAACCACAGCCAGGAAAGCTTTATTTGATATTTGGATGAATGCCATAAATAGAATTCAGCTAACACATGCCTTTGTCAGTTGTTGAAATTCAACTTTAAAAGGATTAATTTCTCAACCCTACCCTGCTGTGCAGAATCCTGAATATTGAGATTAGTAGCTTTTTGGAAGGTTGGTGGAATCCTGCAGTAACTGATTTTTGTTTGGTTACGAATTGCTTGCACAGTTACCTTTTTAATATTGCCATTTTTGATACTAATACTTGGCCTGTAAAAATGCAAGAAACAACTTTTAGGTGTAATTTGTTTTTAAGTACAAGAAATAATGATATTACAGTTGTGATAAATTACTTTTGTGTGTAATTACTTTGGGGGCTAAAAGTATATTACGGGACATCTTCTCTTTGAGATAGAAGTGGCTGTCTTCCAGCAAACTCTTCTCTCTTCTTCACTGGCCTACTATAATGTGTGTTTCAGTGTTGGAGTGGCAGCATTTGCAGGCAAGATTTGGATTTTACAGTATCGAGCTCTGCATCATCAGCACAGAGTGCTTGGGTCCTCTGCTGATTCTTCAGAATGGAGCTGCACCAACATAAACTTTTTAATCACAAAGTTTTCTAGTGCAGGCAGAACCGCAGCATCTGCCTTTCCCTGTGTGCTCACGAATCCTGTTGATTTAGGGTTTGCTGCCTTTGTCTGAAGCCAGAGGGAACTGGAAGGAAGATTTTCTGTTTGGCTGTGTAAAACATCCTTGTGTACACTGCAGTTTCTTTGAAAACCTGCCACTGTTGCTGTAGCAGCAATATAGCCCTGCCAGTATTGACAATAACAGGAGCGCTGGCGGGAAGAGTTGCTTCCAGTCGTGGGCTGCTGTACCATCTACAGATGCTCTGAATGTGGTGTGGCACAGGGAGGGAGGGAATAGTATTCTGGTTTGTCTGCACTGTCCTCTCTTTAGAGGGAGGACAGCACCAGTGCCGTGTCAGGAAGCCTGCCAGGTGTTCATCTGAGAGCTGTGTGACACACAGTGGTGTGGGTAGTGCTGGGGAGCTTCCTGCAGACTTCAGCGTGCGCAGGAACCGTGGGAAGTAGCCTTTACATAGTTCAGGTTACACTGATAAGTTGAACTGAGTCCTATGTTTAGTCATGTTTTTCTGAGCTGTACTTGAAGACATGAAATAAAAGCATTGATTTAGGACGTGTTACCTTGTGGTTGGAGCACTGGGCTGCAACCCGGGTAAGAGAACCTCGACGGTGTCCTGCTGCTGCTGGCTGGGGAGCCCTGGGAGTTACGGTCTTGCTACGGTTCAGTTTCTGCATTTGCAAAAATAGGAATAATCAGTCTGACAACTGTGTAAAATGTTTTAAGGTGCCTGCATTGAGGCAGTTAAGTCCCCACCTGCGTCTTTTTGCTCAGCTTCACCATGTATAGGCTTTCTCTTGCTCTTTGGCATTTGCCATGCAGTTATGCAACAAGTATCTCTCATTCTTTGAACAGTTCCTGCATTTTATCTATTCTCATGTATGCTTCGGTAGGTTCTTCCCTTTTTGCTCTGTATGAAACCTAAGCCTGTCTTCAGGGCTATTTACCTCATTTAACTGCTGCTGAGCAAGCCTCTGCTAAGTCTACTGAAGTTGCAAGGATGTTAGGAAATAAAGAAACTATGGTAGCCTGTAATATATAATGAATCCTCTTTTGACAGATAAAGAACAAAAGCTGATTTACTGTTTATGTTTTCTGTTCCGTCCTTTTTCTAAATCTTTCTTGTAACTTTATCACACAAAATCTCTGCAGCGCCTTAAGCAGAGCTGCTGCTGTCTGCAGTTGTTGTGGGTCATTCTCACTTCTGCAAGTGAGAGTCTGCATCTCCTCTGGAGTACTCAAAATAGCCAACCAACCAAACAAAAAAGAAAGGAAATGGGAAAAAAAAAAACAAACCCAAAACCCCAACAGCAACAAAACCACCACACTGCACTGGAGTAGAAAGTGGTCACAGATTCGTCTGGCTGTGCCTGTCTCAGTCTGTTTCTGTTCTGTTTTTATGCACTGGGCGCTCTGTCTTTCTTTAGTTGCCTTTCTCAGACTCTCAAAGCTTCCTCTGTTGAGCCTCTTACTGAGTCCTTGTTATCCTGCCTTGGCTGCCCGCCTGCGCAGTCCCTGTTCCCGTGCCCTGCGCCAGCCCCTTATCAGCGTGCCCTCTCACGGAGCAGCGATTCTTCAAGTGTTCCCCGGGCTATGGACAAACTCTGTTTCACCGCACGAAGGTGTAGGTGTGTATTCTCAATGTACCTGTAGTAAGGTTTTGTCTTGCTAACTCAGAGACAAAAATCCAATAGACTGTCTATATTTCACTGCAAAACTTTCTCCAGTGGGTCCTGATGTTACTTCTCCTGGTTTAGCTGAGACAAAACAAGAGCAGTGACTGCACTGCATTGGTTCTAATGCCTCTTACGCTTGGGGATGGCCTCAGCTTTCTGAAACATATCCTCTGTTCTCTGTGCTGTAGTAACCAAACGTGCTCAGGAGTTGCTTTTCCTGGGGTCTGCAGGAGAACCCGTTTGTCTTTGGTGGGAGTATGGCGGGAGCTGTGGGGAGGACTGAGGACTGGGGGGCTCATCAGCTGGCTCGCGCAGGTTCTTCCTGACAGGCAGAATAGTTTGCTTCAAAGAATTCCCACACCCAAGCTTTTATACACAGGAAAATCCACGAGGGTCACATGACGCTAACATTTTGCAACAAAGCAAGGCTTTGATTAGGTGTTGAATATTTAGAGCTGATGTAACACTCACCCTGTTCCCCCCCATCATTCTTTAAAAATTCTTTGTGAACTGAGCTATTGTGGTGGAGTCGGTGGCGTACAATGAACAGAACCACTAAACTATATTGTTCATTGTAGATGCTGGACTTCCGAGTAGAACAGAATTTAAACAAACAAACCACAAGGTCTTCTGGCAGATTCAGAGGCCTAGATTTTTCAGGTGTAGAATAGATTTTGGTTTTAGCATCTCTTACCGACAAAAGTTTCAGAAACTTACTCAGTTGCATAGATAGTCCTATTAAACTGCAGGTGCCTTTGGAGGGAGGGGTGGCAGTCAGGCCCTTAGCTGACATCTGGTAATAATGGTTTAGCCCCAAACTGTGTCTTAATGTGAACTGATCAGCATCATAGAACCGTTATACGTGTGTGTGTGGGTACTCTGCACCTGGATTTGTGTGTTAGCTGGCGATGTGGTGGAATATGGACACCAGTATTTTTTCCTTTATAGAGTTTCTTTTAATTTGCTGATGATGTGTGCTCCATTTTTCTTGCCTGCCTCCCGTGGAGCTGAGGCTACTTGCAGGTTCATGTATTTCTAATTGTTTCTTAATCTTAGTTCCATATAAACAATTCTCTTTGCCTGTTTGCTTGCTTGGTGGTGGTGTTTTTTTTTTTTTTTTCTATCAGCTTAGAGTACATCATTAGAGGAGATTTCTGCTTGGATGCTGCCAGCTGATTAGAAGAGTACACCAAGGTTTTGTCTAATCTCTGGTGTGACTGTCATGTGCTGCAGCAAGGAAATGGCTTTGGAAGAAGCAGCCAGATCTGTACGGGTATTAAAACATGTTGAGGAGACTTGTGTCGGTGGGGCTCAAATGGGCAGCCATTCAGTGTGGGGAGCTTATTAAAAGACAAGGATTAACTTTGCTGCTGTTCTTGAGGTCATGGAAGTGGTAAGGGATTTCCAGGATGTACCTGCCCTTAAAGGCAAAAAATCCCAGCTGCAAGTGGAAAAAATGCCCTGTCTCTGCCTCCTGCAAAGAATTTGGCTGGTTCTCATCTTTGCTCATTTATTGATCGTGCTCTTCCTCACAATTGCCTTTTGAGCAGGAAGGCTGTTGTTACCTTTTGGTCCAGCGGCAGGGAGGAAAGGGGTGCTGCTGAAGAAGCCCCCAGCGTTAGAGGGGATGGAGTCCCAGGAGCAGATCACAGTCGTGGGACAGACAGACGGGCGGGCTGGGGGAGAGCTGGGGCTGTATTTCAACGACCTCCTCAAGGCTGGGCCTGGGGAACAACCTGGAGCAGTGGCAGTGAAGTGGGAGTTGGAGCTGCAGCCAGGTTAAGTGATGGATGACAGCTTTGTTGCTAGGAAGAAAAGAGGCTATTGCATGCACTGGAAGGACGGCTTCAGCTAAAGGCAGAAGCAATACTTCTTTCTTGGCTTCCTTTTTTGTGTTCTTAACTATGTGCTGTCAAAAGTAAACTTGAAATAATGGGGAAATGTTGGCAGGTTGACTGGTAATTCTACTGAATTTACAGTGATTACTTAAAGAAAAAAGGGAGAGGGAGGGGGAGTTACATGCCTAGGAAGCAGACAAGGCTATTTTACTGCATATTCCTCTCAATTCTGTAGCAGGCTGCTGTGAACCTGTAGCAGTGTGAGGCAGATGACCTTTTCAGATGTGGGATCAGTCTCCCTCTGCGTTAGTACGGCCTCGTTTGTGAGCAGGTCAGGGCAAAGTTCTCCAAGTTCGTAACTGGGCGTCTGTGTGTGGAAGCTCTGGGTGGCATGGCTTTGTTTCTGGCACAGAACAGCTCATGGGTATAGCTAAAGAACATTCCATAATGCTGAAGGCGTTTGATGGTACTGACAACATGAGGACATCTGCATTCATCATGGGCAAGCCTGCCGTTGCTTTTCACCGCTGGAGATGGGTATTCTCTGCTGTTTTCTGTATCTTCTGCGCTCCCAGGGTAACTCAGCGCTTGGTGACGAGAAGCAGCACTTTGGTCAGCCTTCCAGAAGGATCTTCATTAAATTTGCTGGTAGGCTGAGAAAGCCTCCCAGAAGTTTGAGAAAGACAAGTTCTTTTCTAACATCATGAACCAGTCCTAGCACAGCGCGAGTTAATGAGGCACTAAATTACTAGAAATGGCAAATCTGTATAGCTGAAATTCCTATATAGAGGCAACCAAAAAGTCATTCAAGATTCATTAAATGTGAGTAGCTGCAGAAAAATCTCGCAAGGGCTGCATGTGATGAAATACTGGATCCATGTGTACTTGGTTTGCTGCATCAAAGCTGAACTGATCATTTGCAACTAATTTCACTAGCTATTTTGAGGAAACTACTTTTCTTTCTTCTTCCTGCCTTCCGTTATCTTGGAGACACAGCATCCATCTCCATTTTGAGGTTAAGCTTGTGTTATTTACCAAGAGACCTTTTACTTGAAAGTGCCTGTTCTGACCAGAGGAGGTTATCTGAAATTCTGAAATGGGAGTTCTCCTTTTTTGTTAGGAGGGAGAGCACTCTCCGTGGTGAGAATATGCAAGCTTTGGAAAAAGCAGGGCTTGCTTTGGTCCGTGTCCAAAGCTGCAGTGACTTCTCACAGAACCTTACAGCCTTGCCTTAGCACTCCCAAACAGGAAGCAGTTGTGTTACATTCGCTTTGCTTCCATGAGCTTGGCTGCTAAGTTCCTAAGAGGAAAGTCCACACAGAATCCCAGGTTCCCAGTTCGTAAGGAGGAACCTAATGTTCCTGGTCACGAGGCATGGTGTGTTTCTGAACGGTCCTTTGATACCGTGATGAGAAGAATGGTTTACAAGTTTAATTATAGTATTTTCTGTTGGTGGTGGTGGGGAAAGCCTGGAGTGCTTCGATTTTGCCGTAAGCCCAGATGCTTGGTTAGTCTGCGTGCAGAAATCTAAAAACATTCTTACAAAAGGGGCACAACTGTCTGTGAGTAACATAGGAGGAGAGGGGCACTTACAAATTTCACTTTGCCATCACGCACCTCCAGCCTTCTGCACTTCCGCTGTAACAGCATCAGATCAGCTTCATCCACCATTTATTCTGCCTAAATCCTTCCCAGGCCTCTCTTCTCTCTCCCTTGAAGACAGAGCTCCTGCTGCCAGCTGCTGGGACTGATCCGGACACAGGTTGGCCCAAGGATGCAGACGGACTGTAACGCATCCAGCCCTTTCACAGATGGCTCCCGCTCCGTTCTTGCAAACGGACTGATGCCAGCTGTGTGTAGCAGGTCACGCGAGGCGAGCATCCCTTCCAGCAGTGCTGTGTATCCTTCGGTGCAGCCTCAAGATTTGCTGCTGCTCTTGCAGTTCTTTGGGAAGAGTGGCTTTGAGCAACCTCATCCTAGCAGAAGGTGTCCCTGCCCGTGGCAGGTAGTTGGAACTCGGTTATTAAGGTCCCTTCCAACCCAAACCCTCTGTGATTCTGTGAACACCGTTCACCCGCGGCTGGATGCTGGCTCGGTTCCCGCTGAGAGCTGGGTGTACTGGGATGCTGCTTGTTTGGCTCAGGTGTGCTGTTTCTGAGGCGCTACAATAACAAGCAAGTCCAGTGTCATATTACTTGGTTATTTTTCAGTAATATGTCAATTCTGAATGTTTTGTTTTGTGCCATTTCAAGCAGTACACTAGCAAAGTCTTGTCCTCCCCAGCTGTAAAATGTGGTGTTGGACACTGACCTTACGGGTGGTGCCTTTCTGGTCAGTATGGCCACGGGGAATAGAGTTTTCTGAGCTGTCAGTATAGCTGGCAAGAAGATCAAAGCTACAAGCAGCTGATCTCAGATGAGAGATTAGAGGGGTGGGATAATCGGATAAAGGGCAGTTGAAGAAATTTGACACTTAAAATACTTTTTGTAAATCTGCCTGTCCCCATGTGTCCTTGATTTCAGTAGGAGAATTTGTGAAGCCTGGGCTCATCTGATTACTCCAGTTGAGGCATTTTGAGGGAAGATAGGAGGTTTGGAAGTTTATTGTAAATAGAGTGTCTAATGGCTGATTGCATGAACGCAGGTGGAGGTTTGTGTGTGGAAATGCGTGTGTGCGGCTCTTGGCCGATTGTTAGTATTTTGTTATTTCATTTGTGGGTTGATCTTTGTATTTCATAATAACAGTAATCCTCGAACGCCTGCTCCTCTCTTCCTATATGGGGAAAGCAAATGTGTTCAGGGCAGATGTTGCGTATAAATGGAGCTGCTTCTAGCAAAAAACCCATGAACTTGAGATCAACAAATGTATTTGTCAGGTGATTTGAAATCAGCAGTAAGTTAAAGACTCTGTGCTATCAGCCGGCTGAAACTTGACTTGTTGGTTCAACACACTGGCTGCTGGAGACAGGAATTCTGTCTGCGTGTTTTTTCATTCCAGCTTCTTTTCCAAGTGTAAGCCTCATCTTCAGTTTCAGGTGTGGTATCCACATGTATTGGGATAAAAACTGGGTGTCATATTTTAGACCATGTTTCAAGTAGTTCGGTCTTTCATCAATGAAGCATGAAATTAAAGATTTGTTCTTAATGGTCTTGTGATCTTTGGGAATGTGCTTCAATTCTAATGCTAGCTTTTACCTCCCTCCCTCCCTCTCTTTATCATGTTAGAATTATTCACAAAGATTATAATCGTGTTTATTGCGGATTATAGCTAAAATTATTCCCTGAGAAGAAATATGCCCCAGGAGTTTTGGATCTGAGCATCCATTCAAATCGGCAAATGTGACAGAACCTTCATCACGTTTGAGAGTTAAAAATAAATTTCTTAACAACAACAACAACATCCACCAACCAACCCAAAAAGAAAAGTTCACTCTTACCTAGTAACAGCTTTTGGAGATGAAGCTTTGTAATCAGCACTAAATATCTTACATGAGTCATGCCAGCATTAATGGTGATGAGCAGCTCTCTCCTGAAAGAGGATTTATTGAGAGACAACAGAAGGAAGTGAAAATGTGTGTATATATATTCAACATACACACAAAAATAGAAAGGTTTCTGTTCTTACATGCTGTGTCATGGTCCCTCACTTCGGGGCCTGTCACAACAGAAATACTCGGTGAGTTGCTGCCAGTGCCTGAGGTGTAGAAGAATATTCGGCATAAGCAGAGCTGCCCGTCAAGTGACTGCGGCAGCTTTAAATATTGCTGCTACTGCGGAGCCAGTGGCCTTCCCGCTCCGGCACAGCAAAGGGTGTGCGATTCTTCCCTGGCTTTGTGGGAAGAATTTGCTTTAGGGTGCGCTTTGAGCTCTGGTCACTTGTTGTCCCCAAAGGTGAAGGGGCATGGCTGTCCCCACCGGGGGCTGTGACGGATAGAGCGCAGCGGTTGCTCCAGCGCTCCGCAGCTGCCTGTGGCTGGGTTTTCGGCAGAGTTGAACTTGGATTGTCCTGCCCTCCTGCAGGGAGCAGAGGCTGGGGCTGGTGTACAGGGATCGCTGTCTGGAGCTGGTGGCAGAGACATCTGGAGGCTCAGGGATGGCAAGCAGGGAGGTGCCCTCTCACCTCAGAACTGTTTTTCTTCGGCATTTGTGCTTTTCATTGTTGGGACAAAATCTGAACCTTTCATTCTTCAATCTCTTGACTCAAAATACTCATATCGAATGAAATCTGTAGTTCAGCAGAAAATAGACCCACACACATCTTATGGTTTCCAAATGCCACGTTTTATTTGGAGAATTTTTAAATGTATTGTTAGCTATGCCAGCAGCCAAGCTTATAGGAGCCATTCAACTTGGAAATAAGTCAGTGTTTTCTTTGAGAACTGCTTGGGATTTTGTGGTTCACGGCAGCTTTCTCAGAATGGGGCATGACAAATAACACGCGTCTGCAGAATGCAGCGCTGGCTGCGTGTCTGTGCTTGCAGAGCGTGAGGTGGCTCGGGAGCATGAGTTACGTGGCTTGTTTTTAGAAAGGTGCAAACTACAGGTTTTATTCTTTCGTATAACTTCCCTGGGCTTTGGATGTGAGGACTTCACTTCACAGCTTAGGAAAGAAGTAGGAGAACTGAGACTGAGAATCCCCGATAGCAGTCAGAGTAAGTACACTAACAGGGTTCTCGTTCTGATGCTTCCCTGGATTAGAGCAGATCTGAATTTACAAAGACACCTGCTGGTGAGTGGTGTGGTTCCTATAGCGTCAGCGCCGAGCCTGCCTGGCAGTGGCTACGAGAAGTAGTAACCGGGCTTCTTGGCTTCCCGGTCCTGGCTTTGACGCTGTTCTCCCTGTTGGTAAAGCTGGGAATGCACCTGCAGAGTCTGAACTGATGTTGGATCAAATGTGCTCCTTTGTGCAGGCCAGGTAACACGCAACCTCCCTGCACTTCCTTCTCATCCTAAAATAGAACTCTGCTTTGGTAGCCCCCTTATTCCCCCCTCGATGGCGCAGCAAGCATAAGGAGGTAGTCTTTGGCTAGTAACACTTTCAAATGCAATTTAGTTTGGTTTTTAATTTTTGAATTGGATTCAAGTCTGTATGGGCATGCAACTTCAGTAAAAATGGTAAGATAAAAAAATAAAGGCTTGATTAATGTTCTTTAATAAAGGTGAAAATTCAGAGTATGTTTAAACTACATGAGTGCTTATGCACACAGACAGTACACAGTACATAATAGCGTGTAATACGGTTACCGTATTGCTAAAGCAGAACTAACCTTTTTTGGGAAAAGGAAACAAAGTATAAATGAGAAGCACAATTGTAACCATATTTTTACATATCCAGTTTAAAACTGGTCTGACGTATTTCACTGTGACAGATAGTTTTATGGTGTTGGAAATCACTAGTTGAGAAGAATGAGAAACCGGGCTGTAATAGCCGAGGAAAAAGTTAACTTTACAAAGAGAACTGATCTTTGAGGGGAATGCTAATGGAGCTGCTCCTCATAGTAAAACAGGAGCAAAATATGAACAAATGTCTGTCTGTTCCCTTTGCCTTCCAGACCTTCTCAGATCTTCAGTAAGCACAAGTAATTTTTTTTTTCCCCAAGATTGTTCCAAAGAATAAAGCTATGAATTTATGGTTAGTTAACTTGAGCTGTCTTAAAAGGCGGTAGGTGTTCATTGTCTCGCCGTTACGGGTAACCCTCACAGACAGCCTCCGCAGAGATTCCTGCGTGGGATTCGGTTGGCAACCTCTGCTTGCCAATATTTTGATCATCAGCTTAAATTAAAAAAAAAGTTCTGTTTATTTGTCACGGTACTGAAAAGGTAGTTCTCCAAAAAGTGGGTGTAACTGGAAAAATAATAAATAAATCGTGCCAATGGGGGGAAGGTGGAGCTGACTCCAGTCCCACCTCCCCAGCGGTTCGCAGCGTTTGTTGGTAGCTGTTGTGATTTTTACAGGTAACAGACAAGCAGCCTCCTGTACACAGCGTTACAGCTTTCTTGGGCTATTTTTGTGCCAGTTCGTGGTGGGAGTGTTTGCTCTCTCGCCCAGAGCGGTAAATGTTCAGGTTTATGGCATACCCAGCGTTTGGTGTGTGTTGCTTTCGGTGCAGTTACACCTTGCTGGGTGTGTATGTACCTGTGCGTTTGTCTTCAGGATCTTTTGGTTTTTGCAGAGCCTGGTGCAGACAAAGCTTTTTAGTGAGCAGCTCTGGGGGTTTCTAATTTTTACAGAAGAATTGCTGCACGGATATATTTTACTTTAGGATCAGTTGAGTAGAATTGTTGCTTCATAGGGGAAAAAAAATTTTAAAAACGCACATTGAGTTTTCTGTATCTGTCTGGGGCACCTAAGTAATATATATAAAGGAATTCCAGAAAGTTTTGCGGTGTAGAATTGTTGATTCAGTTTATAGCTGTTCCTCTGGGTTATTTACGTCTCCAAAGGGAGCATTTGAAATGATGCATCTTTGGCGTATCCCCTTGGAGGGCCGCGTTCACCGCTGTGTGCCCGAGCGGGGTGGTTGTGTCTCAGAGCGGCTGGGTGCTGTGTTCTCAGTCGTGGGGTGCGGTGAGAGCTCTCGCTAACTGACCCCGGAGCAGCCGTCTGACCGCGGGCGGTGCCTCGCTTTGGGCCGTCGGCGAGCGTGGAGAAGCAGGTTGAGCGTGAGGCTGTTGACTTGACGTTTTGTCTCAGCTGCTGGAGCTCTGCCAGGTGAGCGGTGAGGTGGCCGTGGCTGTTTCACCAGAGAGAAGTCACAAAAAAAAATTTCTTGGAGGTTGTACTGCTGCCCAGGGTCTGCCACAGTTCTGTCAAAGAACTTTCTGTGCGAAAAGTATTGGCACCAGCCATGTCATTAGCGGAGACTGCTTTCTTTGGAGCATCTGCGTGAGTTTACAGGAGAGTTTGAGGCAAAAAAAAAAAAAAAAAAGCTGCAGACAAATGGAAATAAGGGATCTTGCACAACAAGGATTGACTCTCATTGCATGGGAGAACTTTATAGGATGTTCTGCAGATGACAGTACTGACTTAGTCTGTCTTTAGAGGTCAGTTGCACATTTTGAATTTGGAGAACAGGTTTGTCTTTGATTCTCACGTGGTTCTGCCCCGTCATCCTAAATAAGTACAGTTTCTGTGTAAGTTCATGAATAATTTCTTTGTTTGAACAGATTTGTTTCCTTTTATTTCTGTCTTTAGAATGTGTATCTTAATGCTATTGTGGTTTGTTTGTTTCCTGGAATAACTTTATTGTATGATGTTAAGATCTCCAAGCCCTTAACGTAACCTTTTCAAAAGGCTCTGGGAAGGCTGGATTATAGCTCATATCTTTGAGGCAGAAACATTATTTCTTTTCTCTTGCAGAACATAAATAACTTTTTGATTAAATCCTTCTTGTTCAACAGAATCTGTCTATGACCTTCTCCCAAAGGAGCTGCAGTTACCACCTTCCAGAGAAACATCTGTAGCATCCATGAGCCAAACGAGCGGTGGCGAGGCAGGTTCGCCGCCTCCAGCTGTAGTCGCTGCTGGTAAGCATTCGCATTTATTCAGTTCCTTTGTTGAGGTTTGGAACGTTCTGGCCAACATGAACAGTGCTGGCAAAGTTTTGGTTGTAAAAAAGAGCTTGTGGAGAAGTGACAGAGTTCATTCTAGGAGAATTTAGGTAATATAAACTAAACTAAACGGGGTGATCTAAACTATCGGGTATTCCAAGTTAATGACTGCTGCATTTCTCATCTACATCTTCGTAAGAAAAAAGATCTCTGCTTTGCTGTTCTGTTATTCCGCAGCATGGGCCTGTCAACTCCTAGAATGCACTCTGTCTTCAGAGGTAATCCAGACCTAGTTTGAGCTAGGGCAGAGTGCGGACCCACTGTAAACCAGTGCATTCTAGCTAGGAAAAAAAGTGGAATGGGAGATTGCATTTTGGGCCATGAAGCTTTTACTAAACTGTGAGGAGGAAGAAAGGTCACATTTTTCCTTTAAGATGCCTGAGGAAGCTTAGTATTTAAACTCCATTCACACATAGCTCTCTGTCATAACGTATTACAAAATTCTCCAATCAGTGAGAATATAATATATGTCAGGGTGGCACTTTTATAAACTGATAAGTTTAAATTAGTTATTTTTCTAATTGACAGCATATAAAAATGAGGCATGACCTTTTTATCTTCATCTTTATCTTGCTCCCAGTTATGTTTTAGACCTTAGTCTAGAACAACTCTGTCATTGATCTTCATTAACTGTAGAAGAGTGAGGATTTAAGGGCAAAGTTCTGAATTGTGAGGATAGCCTTAGTGCTGCTTTGCATCTGGAATTCTTGTCAGTAGCTTGTATACATTAGTAAACATCTGTGCAGTGAGGAAAAGGGGAAGATGATCATGCTCATGATTGACGCATCTTTCTTCACTGAATAAGGTTTTTTTGCATAATTTGATCCCCATTTTTCTTACAAGGTCATGGTCCACTTTCCTAATTGGCCTTAAATTGTTGCTTGAAAAAAAAGTAAAAATTTAAGATGAGGATTCAGATAGCTGCATTATTCTTTTTTCTCTCTGAGTTCATATGCATTAAATGTTTGTGTGAGAATGTTTCCCAGATTTGCACGGTCCAGGAATCCGGATCAGAAACTGAAGTGATTGTAGACTTGTCAGAGAAACTTTACAGCACTGCTCACCATTCATGTTTTGCCAGACCTCTTCTGAGAGAACCTGTGGATTTAACTGTGCACAGTGGAACTTCAGTCATTGAAAGAATTTGATGTTTTTATTTATTATATTACAAGGATTTGATATTTTCATACCACTTATTGAAAAAATAATTTGAACATATATTTCTAAAATTGAGATACTTAATGATCGGTTTGCTTCAAAGACACAGCAGCAACCAAATCCTGCGGAAACATGTATCTTAAAAACAAGCTAACAAAAAAAAAATCCCACAAGCCCTGCTACACTCTAAATCCACAGATGGACATGAACTGCTAATTAATTCTGTATCTAACAGAAAAGACTTAAAAAACTTGAATGGAACTAAATGTCTGTTACCTCCAGGTATTTAGTGTCTGCTAACCGCCAGTCCAGTTCCTTTGAAAAAATCTGAGAATGTGTTAGCTGTGTTTGGGTTCAACTGCAGCACAATTTTCTTTAATGAAAAACTTAAAAAAACAGGAACAACCCCCCAGAACCCCACCAGTGTTAAGATTTTTTTTGTTAACACTGAAAGGAGACCTGCTTATTCAATTAATGCTTCTCAGTGTCAGAGGTAGTGTAGTTTCCCAAAGTCTTTAAGCCGATAGAGCTGCTCACGTGTGTGCCGCAGAGCGTGTTGGATCAGGGACCTGCGCCAGGTTAGAGCTGTCCCCGGTGGGTCACTGTGGGTCTGCACAAGTGCTTTTGGTGGCACGAGGAGTAATGCGGGGAGGAAGGAGCAGTCGGGAAAGGTGGAGCCAGCTTCTCACTGGATCTCAGTAGGTTGTTTTATAATCGTAGTCTCCTCTCCCACAAATTCCTGGTTCCTCCTCTGAGCCATCTCGAGCTCAGCACTTCCCAGCTGGTGTTGGTCCCCACAGCACACAGCTGCCTGGGAGCAGGACTGTTCTCCCGTGTTCTCAGGTCACTTCCAGAGTCCCAGGAGCTTTTCAGGAGGTTCGCTATGTGGTTCTGCTGCACCCGAATCTCTCCACTTTCTTGAGAGAATAGGACACAAGTGTTTCAGCGCCATTCTTGCTGTAGCTGTACCGTGTTTCTAGAGGAGAGAGTGTCTTGTGTTTTACTGTTTTCTTTAATTGTTTCAGGATTGCTTTAGTGCTTTTGAAAAGTTGCTATCGTGTGTGCAAGCCCTGTCACTCAGCCTCTTGTAGTAATGAGAATTCTGGCTGAGCTCTGATTTCTTAACAGAAAAGTAAGAGGAAAGTCCGCCTGGGCTCTGTGCATGTCTGTGTGCTCATACAGGAAAACATAAAGATATCTTTTACATTTCTGTTTTAAAAGATCAAGACCGCCAATTCATTTGCATATATCAAGTCCTTAATGGCAGACTACAGGCGCTTTTTTGAGGAGCTGGCACTGGACAGATGATAGGGTGAGGAGGAAAGATGACTTTGGAAACCCAGTGTCCCTGTAGCTGAACTCTTTCCCTTGTTTTGTGTCAGTCCACCTGTCTCTCATTTTTGTGTCAGCTCTTACTTGCTCTAAAACCTCCCTTTTTGGGGAGATGATAGTTTAGTCTCCATAGCATTGTAGGTTATGTGGTTTACTCTTCTTTTTAAAAGGACGGGTGATTTGAACTGCTGCTAGTGACACAGTTTGTGGGGTCACCTGCAGGTATGATGACTCTCGACAGCGAGAGGATTGTGTCGCAGCAACGACCAGAAGTGGGGAGAGCTGTTTTACTGCTCCTCTGACAGTTAATATGGTTTGTTCTTGGCTTCCCAAAACACAGAGGAAGATAGTGTCTGGCTGAAATTCAACTTAGTCGGGGCTTTTCTGTCCCACTTTGCTGTGGGGTTTTGTTCCACATAAATCACACTGCTGCAGTGAACTTCTCTGGTTTTTTTGGAGGAGCCAGGATGGGCTGTGTTTAGCAGAGATGACCTTGCAAGGGCAGACTTCTAGTTCTTCCATTTGGAAATTTGTTTTGTGATTTACAGAACAGTTTTAAGAGTATTAAAATGGAATGTTGCTGATTGGATTTTCATTAATTTGTTAATAAATGTGTATCTCATTCATTAATCCAGACAAAAGAGGTATTACCCACTCTCTGAATATCAAACAGGCAAGTATGATTTAATAGAACTCTAGGATTTTGAGCTGTGATGTTCACAACCTGAGCTGCTGTCTCAAGCTTCTAATTCTGTTATTCTTCTGGAAAGCAGAAGGGAGTTTTACTGCTAGAAACTGTTCTCAGCACTTGCTATTTGAATTCCAAGTGTCTTTGTTCAGGGGACAGGAAAAGGAGGATTTGCCTGGTGCGGTACTGTAAACACATTAAATATGAATCATCCTCTAGACTCTTGAGATGCATGAGGGTGTCATGCTGAGAAATGTCATCGTAAGCTCTGCCTGAAGAGAGGTCTCTTCTATGAAATAAGCCTGAAGCTTTAGTAGTGCCTTCTACAGAATAATTTTAAGCTCCAATTGCAAGGAGGGAGACTTGATTCTTTTCAGTTGGTTCTTAAAGGTCGAAGAAATTTTTTGTGTTGATCAAGACACATGGAACAAGTGCTTCAAAAGTTTAAAATTCACGTTGCTAATTCAAGTCCTTTCTCAAAGATGTCCTTCCAGTTGGTAGGTCAGCACCTACCTGTTCTTGTCTTTTGAGGATGGTTCAGGAGTGGTTTTGACCATGTACTTGTTTAAAGTGTTGCCTTTTCATCTTTTATCTCCAGTAAGAGGAATGCTCAAACCTTCTGAACACCAGTGTGGAAAGCCGTTACAAGAACCTGCTTCTCTGCTTATCATCTGTTCGTTCGCTCTGTAGCAGATCTTGGAATTAGCTTCTTCAGCTTGTTGATGATCTCTTAAGCTGCTCTTCATTTTCCACAGAGGCGAATATATTTATCTTTCCATATTTTTTGTATTTTTCCCCAGGGTAGGAATTCCTGTCTCGTTTCCATTGTGACAGTTTCCAGTTCTTATCTCAAATTGAATCCTCCACAAAAAGAGCAGTGTTCTTGCTGTTACAAAAGGGGAACAGATTTTATGCCACTGAAATATGAAAACTGCAGAAAGAATTCAGCAGATATATTTAGATACAAGTAATCCGTGACGTGTTGAATTTTTCTGCCTCCCAACCATCTTTGTATCCTGGGAAGAATATTTGTTAAACAATAAAAGTTTTACCTTTTTGTGATCATGTCTGTTTTGTGTTCCTTTGTTCTTAAAGGGACAAACTACCTCTTCCAAACAGGAGTAATTGGCTTTTTTGATCAGAGTAGTTATTGAAATATGCTATAAGCAGTTTTGGTCATTTTAATTATGACAATAAGGCTTTGCTTCTCAATTGCTACAGTAATGAAAAAAAATACTGGAATCATCTGTGGGGTAGAGACCAGGTGCTGAAAGGTATGGGTCATGTTTTCTGCTGCCAAGATAAGGCTTTTTCATCACCCTCAAACTAAAGATTCCAGTAAGGCTTCAGAATGGAGATGTGGGGGGTTTGTTTTGGTTTGGGTTTTTTTAAAAATTTTTTTCCTGAGTAGCTAGAGTCAAGCTTCTTGATTTTTGTTTTTAATGAAAATATTTTGTCAATTTATCATCCTTCCTGGTGTCATTAGTCAGTTTGTCCTGCTGATACAGAAATAATTACCAGAAATTTCAAAGAGGATATCAGTGCTGGTACTAGTTCTGTTATCCTGGCCTTGTAAGTACATGTTGTAAACAAATTATCAGAAACAAAGATTCTTCTTTGTAGTTGCTCTCCAATGCCTGGAAAAACTTCCATTTCTTTGTAGGCTTTTCCCTTCCCCTTCCCACCGCCCTCCCAGTTGGAAATCCCTTCCTGTCATTTCCTGGGAGGAAGTCTTCCAGGGATTTCTGTCTGCAGCATGCTTGTTTCAGCAATGTGTCAAATACTTCATTCTTACAGAGTTCATTTAAACCAGATCCTAATGCTCTTTAAAAGTGCATCTTCCTGTTATGCTGTATGTTACCTGCTCCTCTGCACGGAGCACAGCTTCCTTGTCATCACCTGGAAAGGATTATTTAGGTGTACTCTAAAACATCTCTTTTTTTTTTTTCTAGATTGACTTTATTTTCACTCTTCTTGAATCTCTTCTGGTTAGTAATCCCAGTTTTCCAGAACTGCTCAATCAAACACAAGCTGTTGGATCATTCTGAGAGGTTTTTAATGGCAAATTATTGCTGTAGGAGGCTTCTATTCCTGCATCAGAAAGAGCTGAGAACGACTTTGTGAGGAGAGAATTCCCTATTCCTTAGCGAATAATGAAGAACCCAGCGAGTGAAGGGCAGAGAGAACAATGTCATTGTCATGGTCTTTGGGCACCTCCTTGCAGCACCAGCATCAAAGACTTCAGGAAAGCCAAGAGGAGCTCTTAGATAAAAACCCAACTGTGTATCTCAAAGGCCAAAGCGTCTGCTTCTTAAATGTCAGTGCTCCTTGTCAGGCCCCTCGATCCCGACATCGTCACGCAGTGGCTGTGTAGGGCCGCGAGCTGCGGAGGTGACAGGTAGAGCTTGACGAGAGCAGCTGAGGGTCCTGAGTTCTGACTTGCTTGTACGCAGCCGGGTATCGCTCTGAGTGGGACAGGATCTAAGATACATGGAATTGCTGTGTGGGCCACTAACAAAAGTTCTACTTAGATACCTGGAGTGTTAATTTAATAACGGATGGCATTGTAACGAAACCAGGTTGATTGTATTGACCCAGAGTATAATGCACTGCTTGGTTCAGCATGTGAATGTAAGGGGAATTTACACTGTTGGGCTTGATGTCAATTAAATTAACCTACCTGTCTTGAATCTGAGTGTTTGTAATAACTGGTGAATTGGATTGCTTTATTATATTTGCTGGGATGCTAGTTTTTTTCTCTATTAATACACTTAACTTGCATTCTAGCTTCGCCATTCAGAGACAGGCATCGAGTGGTGGGTTGTGTGACAGTGTCTGTCAATAGTGAAGACAAATAGTGCCAGAGACACTTAACCCATCCAATCTCACCCAGGGTATAGGTCGGTCTTGTTTTCAGACTTCTTCATAAGTCTCTTTTCTTTCTTTCTTTTTTTTTTTTTTTTTTTGGTTTGTTTTTGTTTTATTTCTAAATAGTGGATTGATACTGATTTGAAACTAAACTTTTTGGAAAAGCTTTTGACATTACATCAGTAATACAAGAAGAAGAAAATTAGAAACCCAAGTTTGGCATGTGAGGTGTTGAAAGCAGGTTTGCAGCCACTTTGTAAGTTCTGGTTTTTACCTTTAAAACTTTGGCAACACTAGGGTTGATGGTGAAAATGTTGCACATAGTATCCATCTGGGTTTGTTCTGAAATTGTTCTTCTGTGTGATTTAAATAAATCAATTACCATACAAAAGTCTTGTCAAGAACATGACATGTTAGATAAATCAACAAATTCAATAAACGGGTTTACTTCATCTGTTCAGTTTATACACCACCTAAACCTCACCCATAGCATAGGGGATCCCATGGGATACAGGGTAGGTTCTGCGAACAGGGCGAGTTCCCTAACGGCTTGCTGCTGGTCCTGGGTGTTCATGCACAGGTGGCTGAAAAACTTGTAAAAACAAAAATATCTCAAATGTATTTGCAAATGCAATCTTAAGCTTTCCAGTCTGGGAAATGACTTGCTTTCCACTCCAGCTACTATAAATTTAAAAAAACCCCAAAACATCAGGACACTAGTTGTTTCTTTTTGAGAACTTGGTAATCCTTGTATTTAGGGATCTCTTGGGAAAGAATGAACAAGGATTTCAGGACTGGCTCCACGTAAGTGTTACCTAAAGACAAGACTCCCTCAATGCCAACTAGTGATGTTTTTTTTTTCTTTTTCTTTCTCCTGCCTTTCAGACCATTTTTTAGAGGCTGAACGCCTTGTTTGACTTCACAAGATAATAGAATATAGAAATATATGTCATTGCCTTAGTTGCTAACTCAGGAGGTAATAAATTTTCTTTGTACAATGCTTTATGTTATCGAAAAGACAAGACTGCACTGATTTGCTCACAGGGCTGCTCTGACGTTCCGTTAGCCTGTGAATTTGAGCAGCATGCATTTGTGCCACGTGCGTGTTGCATCCCTTCTTCCACTGCCTGCTTTTTGGCTGCTTTTTGTTTACAGAAAGAACCCGAATTAGTCTCTGGGTTGTGAATGTGACTCTGTTCACTGCCTGAAGGTGAGCCCGGTGTTGGGGAGCAGCAGGCACCTCATTAGACTGTCTGGGAAGCAAATGTACCAATGACTGTATCACGAACACCCGGAATTCCTTTGGAATTTAGTTTTCCTAGGAGCGGTGCGGAGTGATTGCTTATCTTTATTGCTGTTCGAAACTCCAGCACTAGCCACTTAGTTTGTTAGTTCTTGGTTGTTTTCTATCTTCCATTTACGCATTGCAGAGTTGTTTCTTGCTGATGTGTAAATTATGATGTCCAAACCAGAACCAGGGTTTATGCTGAACTGTTTGATGTCATTCTGCCTCTCTTAGAGGAAAAAAAGGGCTTGTAGGGCAGGCAACAAATTTCAAATTTCAGTTACCTGCCATGTTACAGTGATGGCAATGAATAGATTCAGGAGGTTTAGTTTCAACAGTGATCAAAGGTGCTCTAATGTGGAAGTAGTTTTCTTTTCTCTCTCATTTTTTTTTATTAAGAAAAAGGCAAAAACCCCACTTGGTGATGCTAGTGCACGTTTCATTTCTAACAGTGTGGCTGCATACTTGCCATAACATGCACTTGGCTTCTGTTCAGTGTTGCTCTAAAAGCCATTTTTGTTTTGGGGCTGTGTAAAATATACTCAGTCTTATATTTCAGAATGTACATACTCGTTTAAACTATCATCTGTCATTGCAAGCACTGTTAAACTGCAAATGAAAGAGCCACCTGTAACAATTCCCATTAATGTCTGTCTAAAGAAAGTAACCTCCAATAAAAGAAATGCTTAAACTGGGAAAGGCGTCTGTATGTTTCCAATCCTAACTCGCCAGACCAGTGACCAGGTCCACCCTCACCCTGCGTGTCCACTGGTGGTACTGGGTTTATTGTCTGCGCCTTGGGGAAAAGGTCATTCCTCAAACTCAGCAAATGCCAAATGCTCTCCCCTTTAAAGCAGTACCAGTCGAGGTTGAATTACTGACAACTTTAGAATAAACTTTTTTTTTCCTCCCCCCAAATGTAGCGTGTTCAACCAAGAGATCTCCTTTGGGTATGGGATAGACGTGCTGTCCCTGGCTTTAGAACCAGTTGCAAGAACAAGATGGGAGGCCCTGTAAAACACACAGTGGTTCGTCCAGTGTGGTAACCTTGTGCATTCTGACTTGGTTGACCTCGTTTATGTATCTGGCAGTTCAAAGGAAGATCAGTTGGCTAAGGGCCTCCAGACTCTTTGAGAAAACATAAATTTTACTGTGTTCCTTAGTATTTGTGTAGCCTGAAATGTTACTAAAGCACATACCAATTTATCCCCCCAAACAGATGTTAAATTATGTATTTGATTGTTCTCATATAGCCAGTTTCTTTCACTGGCTCTCATATTTGTCACGTTTTCTTACATATTTTTCATTATTATAGCAGAGCAGACACTGGCCTGTCCATGCTTTCAAAGCCTTGTGTGTTTGCGGGTGGTGATGGCATTCTCTTGGGGAGATGGAAGGCTAAGAGAGGTTTTCTTGCCATTACTGCGCAGTTCGGATAATCTGATCTTATTGCTACACAGGGATGTCTCTGGTAAAGGGAGGAGAGTATAACCAATTCATAAGGGACAGTGTTTCTTTCCTTTTTAAATGTATAAAGGAAAAACATAACACATATTCAGACACATACATGCTTCTTAACTTCTAGGAAAAAAACCTGGAGGAGAAATTGTTGGATAGCAACAACAATAGCCACTTAAATATTGTAAAATGCCTCACCCTGAAATAACGATACCGTTACCAGCTCTTCTAGCTTTATGCTGGAAAGTGTTGTGTTCAGTGATTTACTTCTTTATTTTTCCCAGGAAAGTGAGGGGAAAAGTACAATTGTTGCATTTCTGGCCAGGATGTGGTTTGATCCGCAGGGTCCGAGCAGTGATGGGCATACCCGCGCCCGTGCAGGCCTGGGTGGCCATCGTCACTTCAAGTCTCTTAAAAGACCTTTCTGAAACATTCCCGGTATTTGCTGTAAAAAGAGAAGTCTTTGATCCTAATCTATGGGAGGAAAAGTTTTCCGACTGTAGAGCCCTGCTGCCTGGTTCAACGTACATAATTATTGATTTGTCAAAGTCTTTCTCAGGGACAGGCAAGCACAAGACCTGCACACACGGCATTGTCCTGTGCATGACACTCCCTTTCCTCCGTTAAGAGGAGACTTGGTTTTAAACCAGGAAGGATCGGTGCTCCAGTCCTGCAGCGTTGCTGCTGTGTGCTCCACGTGTTGCGTTTGCAAACACCTGCATGCAGCGCGGATGCTGTATGCATGCTGCGAGTTTCTTTCTGTTTGAGTGTATAAATGATAAATGGAAACTAATTCTATTTTAACAAAAAGCAAACATCCCAAACGGCAACGATCTTTCTCAACTCAAAGTGGCTGCAAATCGGCTCCTAAATATTGTCACTGAATTAATACCTAGATTTAATAGTTCTTGCCAATCTTATAAATGTTTTTGAAAAAAGCATTGCATTAATGCATGATACAGAAAGGATAAATTTGCCTTTAAATTGGAATGCAGTTTAAAGTGGCTGAGTTCTCCAATTTCAGTCACTGTATTTGCCAAAGAACAAACTGGAAAATGGAACTGGTATCATTCATCCGCTCCTGGTTCACTGGGAGGTCTGGGGAAGGGACTTTCTATGAAGATACAAGCAGAGTGGTTTGCTGGTGAGCTGTAATGACCACTACACTTTACAGTCTGAAGTAGTGTGCGTTTACTTTTAAATTCATTTAGCACAGAAAAGCTGTAAGAAACAATAACGGTTTAAAAATTCTTTATTGTCAGTCATTGATACCCCGGTAAACAGAAGCGGGCTGATTCACAGGAACGTTTGCCAAGTTTTGCTCTTAGTTAAATATCTATATCATGGCTGAACGTACTTTATTCTGTTACGATAAAATAGTTCAACTGTCTTCTAAACCTTTTAGACTTGAGAGGTTAATATAATATTTTGGATTTAAAAAAAATCCCAAAGAACAAGAAGGAAAGCATCCTATTCCTCTTAGTAATAGGTGTTACCTCCATGGCAGTAGTACCCAGCTGGACGAACAGATTGTATAATTATGTATATCTGTTATGTACAATTTGTTTCCAAAATTAGATTAGGTCTGTGGTTCTGGTTCATTGTCTAAGGTGTGGTCAGCAGCGCAGAAATACAGAAAATAGCATCTCCCTCCTAGGAAGTGTAAATCTGGATATAAAATTCATCCAGTTATTCCTCAGTGAGCTATGGCTGATGTAAATAAATACATAAAGACCTGTTCGTCCCTGCTGCTTCCTCTCAAATGTTTTAACCTGTTTTCAGCTGTTTTCCCCTTACGATTTTTCAGTGGAAGTGATTCTGTTGTTCTCCAGAAATCTTCAGGGTTTTGCTTAAATCCTTTTGCTGTCCTTTCCTGTTTCTAGAGCAGATTGATCTGTGTGACCTCTGGAGTAGTCACAGTCACATTGTTTAAAATATCCTGAAATATCTTGCTGAATATGAATTTTTCAGAGGTCTGACCCAAGCTGTCTCTGTATGCGTAAGGGACTCGGCTACTGAAGTCCGAGAGAAGTCAGACTCTGACTGAAGGAGTGAAATGGCAGAAATTTCTTGTTTTCTTTTATTAGCCCATCACCAATACAGATATTTCATCCCTGTTTTGAACCTTCAAAATAAGCAGCTATGCTGTAGTGACTGATACCAGTTCCATTTTGCCTACCAGCTCAGTTGATTTGATATTTTATTTCTCATTTATGATGGAATAATCAGCAGCTCTTTTTCTCATTTATTTTCTCATATTTTTATTCCAGGATTTGCCTCTGAAGCAGGGAGTGTCTGCATTAAAAATGACCTGTAGTTCTCTGCTTCATAGGTTAGAAACTTATTTTAATATTTTGTGGCTAAGCACAGTCCCGTCTTTTTCAAAAATAAAAATTTCCAACAAAAAATGGTTGAATTGGCGTTGAATGTGGATTATAAGCATTTTGCATTGGGGCTTCTGTTATTTTAGATGAAATGGCTTCTACACAAATAATTAGTCCAGCTGAGGCAATGAAAGCTCTGTTTCCTTGCAGCCATTTTTATGAATTAACATTAAGTTTTAAACCAAAGTTGATGACAGTGGATCATGCTAAGTCTCATTTGGACATTTCCAAAGTCCTGTACCGGTTAGGCTGTGCTGCTTTACGCATTGACCTTCTAAAACTTTCCAAATTCCAAACATTTGCTGGGGGAAAGCAATTGGTTCATAAATCACTTTATTTCAATGGGACTGCTATAGCCAGCACGCACGGAACCATGTATCTTGTATTTACTTGTGAATTATACACCGCAGATGCTTCTTCAGCTCCTTCCTCTTCCTCCATGGGCGGTGCTTGCAGCTCCTTTACCACCTCTTCCAGCCCCACCATTTACTCTACCTCAGTCACCGACAGCAAGGCTATGCAAGTGGAGAGCTGCTCCTCAGCCGTGGGGGTAAGTACCCGAGGGGTAAGTGACAAGCAGTTAACCAGTCACACAGTCCAGCAGCAGCCGTCAACGCCGAAGAGACACACAGTCCTGTACATCTCGCCACCACCTGAGGACCTGCTGGACAACAGTCGGATGTCCTGCCAGGATGAGGGGTGTGGATTGGAGTCAGAGCAGAGCTGCAGTATGTGGATGGAGGATTCACCCTCCAACTTCAGTAACATGAGTACCAGTTCCTACAATGATAACACTGAGGTGCCACGTAAATCACGCAAACGAAATCCAAAGCAGAGGCCAGGGATCAAACGTCGAGATTGTGAAGAGTCCAACATGGATATATTTGATGCCGACAGTGCCAAAGCGCCTCACTATGTCCTTTCTCAGCTCAGCACGGACAGCAAAGGCAACTCAAAAGCAGGAAATGGGTTGGTATCTGCTTTTTTTTTTTTTTAAAGTTCTATCGCCATATGTAAACCCAAACTAATAAAACTCCCTCCACCCCCATCAAGTGTTCTGCTCAGGTTCTCGCATAAATCCCCTCCCTTCTCTGCTGTTCCCTTTTGCATCCTAGACCATGATACGTTCTCATTAGACTTGTTAATCTTTATTCAGAAGATAAAGCAAAACTTTCCTGCAACAATTGGACGCAGCACTGATGAGCTCATCTGTATTGTTGTTTAAGTGAAATTCCTAAAAGATTGCACAATTCCATTTATAAAATGGCAGTGAAAATGTTATTGTGTTTAAAAAGAAAGGCAGGAGCAGACTGGACGCACCCTAAATCTTAATGTTTTTTGCAGGATTTTATGTGAGGATTTCAGTCTGTGCACTCTACCTGCTTCCGTTTGTTTCTTTCTCTATTTATCAAATAGAGCGATGGGAGCAGAAGTTAAGAGCTTGTTAAGATTTCTCATCATTTAAATTAACACATCTTACTTTTTTACAAAATGTTAAGATGATATGGTGAACCAACATTTTGTTTTTTCTTGTGAATTCACTTCTGTATTTGATTTTTTCAGAAATAAATCTCTAATCCTGTTTCTCTCTGTGCTTCTGGGTTGTGTGCATGCGTGTGTCTGTATGTGGGCACGCCTGGGTGGTGGTCTCTCATCTCTCCCACTTCACACTGTTCACTAAATGCATTTCCGTAGTTGCTTACAGAGGAAAAGGTCCATCAGTTTACAACAGTGTGTTGGTACATTTATTTTTTTATTTCATTTTTTAGCTTGTGGCTTTAGTACTATGAAGGTGGATTGTCAAGGGGATAGGTTTGGCTTTTTAATTTTGTTTTTATTTTGGGGGGGACCATTTTGTTTCTGTTTTTACTTTTATGTGTGTGCTCGCAGTACGTTCTAATGTTCATCCCAGTAACGGTGAATATTAAAACCTCACTGATGGGAAAGATGATGAACTCCTCATATTCCAAAGGGAAAGAGCCTGGCGTCTGTATTCCCAGGGACGTTGCAGTTCCATACTTAAAATTTCACTGTGAGGAAGTGATTCTGAGAAACTCTCCAGAGTGTGCTGGCCTGGGCAGCGCGTCGGGAGCAGCCGGGCTGGTTGGTACCCGGGGCACCGGCTCTGCCGCCCGCTCCCGTCTGCTGCTCTGTCCTTGCGGCCGCGCTAAGCTTGGCTGTGGCTGTCCAGCATCTCTTGCTTTCACCAGCTAAAACTGATCATAAAGTAAAACCCGAGTACCTGCTAGACCCAAAGAGGGAAATTAGCATCTGTAAAGCAGCTGCTGGGAAGGAGGAAGCTGCCTCCACCCAGCACGAAGGAGGGAGGGCAGGCGCTGCCGCACCTCGAAAGGCAGGAACTGTGTGACTGTGAAACGATCTCTGGACAGACAGCGGAGGTTTAGTGAACTCGGGAAGAATATCTGTGATCTCAGTCTAACACATCACAAGACTGCAACATTCCCTAAAATATTAGGGGCTAACCAGTGAACACCCGTCAGTACTGTCAGCAGCTCTCTGAACGCAGGGAGAGAGAAGATAATCTTTTTCCTCATCCGTCACGTGCAGGCTGGATGGAACTGCAGCAAAGCTGGTGTAGCAGCAGTGTCCCTTTCGGTAAAAGCTCTGGGATGAGACATGGCCAAGATAATAGAAAACTGACTTCTGCTGTTAGAATATGGAGATTTAGCATTACAAATCTAGGTCACAGCAGTGACTGGGGTTTTTTTTCCCCTAACTTTCCAGCCTGACGGAGTTCAGCACTTCTGGCTTTAAGAAAAGAGCGAGGAAAGCACCTGTGCTGGTCTGTGCTGGGGAACTAGCATTTGCCTCTAAAGGGGCTTCTGGGCAGTTGTCTTTAAGAGGTAGGAAAGAAAGGAATATATTCCTGGGGAAACTTAGAATTTGTGAAAGCCTTTTTAGAAACAGGTTTATTGATGGTGATTTAGGGCAACGAGTCTCAGATTTCTGACCTGCTCGGTCTCACTTTCACTTTTGGGTCTTCCCTGGAAACGGGCCCAGGGAACCGTAGGTCAGGAGATCTCTTAACGGAGTCAGGGGGTTTGCCACTTGCATTTCTTTTTTAGAGAAGTGCTGACTTTGAGGAGACATTGTCTGGTAGCAGTTAAACTAATAAATAAATGTGTGTGTGTGAAATCATTCACTGCCTGTATGCGCGTGGATATTAGTGTTATAAATGAACTCAATTAAAAGGATGTGTAAGTGATACATCCTCCTCATTTGAGAGGAAAGACCCCTGAGAAGTTCTGGTGAACGCTCTACAAGTGCTGTCAAGTTCAGCTCATCTGTTTGAACGTAATGGTCCCTTTAGGTTTCTAGAGGGAAAACTTTGAAAATAATTGTTAGGCAATGCCTCTTCGCGTAAATACACTGATGTATAGAACACCAGTGTGTTGACAATTATGGTAACTTGAGTGTGAAGAGTAAAGTAATGTCAAGAGAACATGGAGTTGCGTTGGAGAGGCCAAGGTGCTAACGTCACGCTGCTGAAACTTCGCATTTTGCGTGTTAAAAGTGATGCCCTGGCGTTCGCGGGAGCCGAGTGTGCCCAGCGTTCCTTCTTGTGTTCCCTGGGGGAAGCTGAGGGGTTGTAGCTGTGCGATTTAAAATCCCGAGTGAGAAAAAGAGAAGATCCTCACTGAAAGTCCTTAAATTTAACCCTTTTAATTGCTATTGCCTTGGAGTCATGTCCTGGCAGGAAGAGTAGAGCAAATGATTATCTAACGAGCTTGAGTTTAACTTGTGCAGAAGCAGAGAGCATAGTGGTGTCAGCTGCAGTTTATTTAGTGTACTGCAGTTTGGTGTAGGCTACACTGAAGAAGAATTTTGTCCCTTTGATTTTCCTGGAAGGAGGTATGTTTTATTTTTTTAAACAGCGTGTTTGGCTAGACCGTGGCAGAGTGGTCGGGGCTCCTGGGCAGAACGATGGTACTCTGGCAGTCTGTACCCTCTCCATCTGCCTCGCTGCTGTTTGTTGGTTGAAGACGCGGGTGAGGCAGCTGGGGCTGCCCAGGGATGCGCTGGGCGTCCAGCCGGGGCTCAGCTGGGTGAGCGGGAGCCTCGCTGGGTGTTAACCACGAACAGAAAAATGTGAATGAAATTCCTGCAAAGCACAGACCTGGTGCCAGCTCAGCAGCGTACGTTCTAACCCTTTGGGACATGTGTTAAAAGGTTTGGGAACGCTTAATAGAAATAAGAGTGTGAGAAATAGGACTTTTGGGGGTAGGAGGTGTGGTGGAATCGGGCAAAGTGCCCAACCCTCCCTGGGCAGGAGGAGGCCATGGTGCAGGGACAGCGCGGGGCCAGGCTGCGCAGGGGCTGGGAGCCCTTGGAAGGGTCTGGGGGCCGCGTGGCCCTGTGCTGGGTGCTGCATGGCAGGAGTGCTGGTGGTTGTTAGTATAAATCAGGTGGTAACTGGGATGAGAGCACTGCGGGTTGCCCCAGCCTTCAGGGCAGCGATAGCTCCTGCAGCCACAGGGCGCACAGTAAGCGATTGTGAGGACAAAGTGTTTCTTTCACCCTTCTCGAGAAGAAAAAATCCGGGATGAGTTATTTCCGTATGTTGCACATTGAAACAGGATTTGTTTTTTAAACAAGTCACACCTGTCATTTTAAACTGCTTTCTTCAGAGTCATTAGCTGTTGAAACTGCTTTTTGGTAGTAAAAGAGAATATGACATTGGCATGAATTCCTTGAGCCTTTTCCTGCCTGTCCCGTTTGCCGTGCCGTGTTTCCATCTGCTGATGAGCTTATGAGACTTCGGGTCAGGTTCATGATACAAACCTGCTTTGTACAAGATCAAGAGTTATTTTTCCATTGCACCTTAAAGCAAACACAAAATCAATCATGTGGTGCTATACTTTGGAGGGCTTCTTCATTCAGGTTTTAATTATGGAACTGAGCACAAGACACAGCTTACGGTGCGCACCAGGGAAGGAACAGTCCTTTCGCATACGCTGCGGATTGAAAATTGGTGCGATTATGTCAGAGCTTTTTGCAATAACTAATTTGATTTTAACGTAAATTTATCAATCTGTTTTGGCAGAAATTAGTATTTGAGTTTGCATGGATATGCAAGTTCAGGCGGAGACAGGCATGAGGCTGTTTTCCTATTTAAAGAAGTTCCATTTAACCGTAAATCCATCCAGTGTGTGTGTGTACATCTCTGTATTTGTTGCAGAAGCAAAGCAGTGTATTCAGATAATATCAGGCTGTATCACGTACTGTGAAAAAGCAGGTTACGAGCCTTCTTCTGTTTGTTAACATAGTTCAATGCTAATTGCTTTTCCCTTCCTTTATGTTTGCTCTCTGAAAAGCAGTTCCTATTTGCGCTGGCTGGAGGAGGCAGGGAAGCACCGTTCCTCTTCATCCTGCAGGTCTCCTCTGCCAGAAAGAGAATTCCAAAGTTTGCTCTCAGCTGTGAATCTTCTATCCGTTAATATACATCTTTTCTTTCTAGCTTCTCTGTATTTAGTTTCTTTTTATTGGGGAGCTGCTTCTAACATCTTCTTAATGGTCTGCTTCAATTTCCCAGAGCATCAGAGACCCAGAAGGGAGCTGGAGGGAAGAAGACCCCAATGTTGTGTGGTCAGTATCCGACCAAGAGTGAGGGGAAGGAGCTGAAGATAGTGGTACAGCCGGAAACCCAGCACAGGGCTCGTTATCTGACCGAAGGCAGCCGAGGCTCAGTGAAAGACCGGACACAGCAAGGCTTTCCGACGGTGAAGGTAGGCTGGGTAGTGCCAGGCGCTACGGCGACTCCTTTCCAAGGGATGCTTTAGTGGAGCGGGAGCTGGGTCTGTTCAGATCTAGAATCTCTATTTTTAGAGGGAAGAGGGGAGACTTCGCAGTCTCTTTGCTGTAGAAACTGTACTGTCTCTCTTCTTGCAGGTAACAAGAAGTCTTATTTGCATCACAAAGTTGTGGGAGGAAGCAAGCTTTCTGTCAAGGCAATGATAATAATCTGTGATGCGTGTCCCGTTAGACTCTAGGAACTGTGTAAATAGACACTTGAAGCATGCAAAACTAGGACAGTGAAATGCTCTGTTTGGTTGCTGGTGACATTGTGTCATCATTATGCCTTATTGGTGAGGACATAAAACTAGATTTTGTGTAAAAAAAATAAATCAGAAGTGGTTTCTTTGGTTTGGTGTTTTGTTTTTTTTTTTTTTAGTGAGAAGTATCTGAATCCACATATCCAGTGAGAGTCCCAGAGATCTAACTGGGGCGTGCTTTATGGGTCACACTGCTCAGCAGGTCAGCAGTGGTGAAGTAGCTGTGGGGCAGTGGAACTGGAGATGGGGGAAGAAGAGAGGGAGCAGTTGTATGCACGCTTCACAGACACAGCCTGTTCCCTGTGTAGACACTTGGATGCCTCAGAGTTTAGGTGTTGATGGTCACTTGCTCCGAGGCAGAGACGAGTGGCACGCGGGACTGGATGGTGTCCTCAGGTCAGATGGAAGGATTGGGATAGAGCAGATGTGGTCTGGCATCCTGGCTGTGTAGCTGCTTTCTGCAGCAGGCAGTTAGCTGCTTCGTTCGCCTTGCTTCATTTGGAGGGGAGAAAAGGGCGACTGATGCAATTCACCTCACTCAAAGGTCACGGTTCAGCATCGTTGGTAATGCTTGCCAGCTTGCTGAGGAGGGCTTTGCTGTGAGTTTGTGAGAGGATGGGGACCAAAGCCCAGAAGGGAAGGAGGAGCTACAAATGGAGGAGGAAGACGAGGCAACAAAGAGTTCTTTCACGTTCCTGCGCAAGAGGGAGGACGTTCAGAGGCTGCTCTCCAGTGGCTGCACACCGGTGCACAGAGGGGGAATTTGCAGATCTTGTTTCTTCCCTTGTGTAGTCACAAGGCGGTGATTTGATGGGAACCGCAGAGACTTGGGGCAGTGTACGTGGCTGGAATGTGCCCGTGGTGGATGTGCAGCGGCTGTCGAGAAAGAAGAGAGCATGTCGTGCGTCATAAGGAGCTCCCCAGTTGCACAGACCTCCAGCCTTCAGCTGGAGACTGGCCTGTTGAGACCAGAGGAGGGAGGAAGCTCTGGGATAATGCTTTGGTGTCTGTTACAGACTGCCTCACTGAGAAGATAATGGAAGATGCTTTCTCTAGGTAACTAACAGGAATCTCCTGCTCACAGACCTCTCTCGTCGTGAAAGGTTTCAGCCATCTGCAAAGATACCTGGTGGAAGCAATCGAAGAACTTAAGAACTGTGCTCATGAGGGTTTCCTAATGCAAGTGGTAGAGAGGCTTACCAGGAATAGTGCTGGACTTGACTTACACGGAGAAAACCAGAAGAACTGATGTGAAGTATCATCACAGAAGTTGCAGCGACCGCAGTACGAGTGTGAGAGTGGACACCAAGCTGAATGCAAGCCAGCCTTGCACACTCAATGGAACGGAGGCGGGTGGTGTCCTGGTTATACTGGGAGGAGTGTGGGCAGCAGGTCGAGCGAGTAGACAACTGTGTTTGTTGTCATACAAATAAGAAAGATAAAAGACATTTTTTTTCATGTTCTTTCTTAGCTATGCACTTTGAGAAAGCAGCAAAGCAGTTCTCAATCCAAACTAATGTACTGACACCACAAAGAAATGTTTGTTTATGATACAGCCCTTAAAATTTGTGCTGACTGCTGCTGACAGAGTATAGAAGTATGCTTATCTTCAGTGTTCAGCACTGCTGGAAACATCTCCCACACTTTGTTCAGTCCTCCCGAGTAGTGTAGAAATCCGGTAAAGTTTTGTGAGAAAAGAATCCATTCATATAGTCCTGTTGCTATGGCGATGTAGTGCTCATTTATGTGAATTTTCTTAATGGGCCTTTGTTCCTCTGAATTTCCTTTTAATTTCATCCATCAGTGAAAATTCTGTTTGGAAGAGTCTCGTGTTACTGAATTCCTGGAAGCTCAAGCTTACTTAACCAGTAGGCAAACTGGTTCCTACCCTGCACGGAGGCTCTGCCAGGGCTGGAGTCAGTGGATCCTCAGGAAATCTGAGCTAGTGGGAAAAGATACCAAGTTCGTGTGGTTGGACCATGCCTTCCTTCATCCCATTCCTCCCTCTGCCGTCCTCGTCATCCTGCTCTGACTCATCCAGTGCTTTTGCAAGTGTTCGTCAATTTTAATCAGGTTTCACAAAGATCACAAGGTGCAGCTGGCATGAAGACGGGATCCTGGAAGCATAGCCTGCTGGCTGATTGATCGGCGTGCACGTACTGACCGACAGATGCTCGTCAGCTTTGGAACCAGCCACAGCAAACGTTCTGTTTCTCGGTGCTGGTGTGGAAGGAAGATCTTGGGAAGAGATGGGGAAATAGTCACGGCTGGGGTGAGAGTGAGGGGTCATAAGAGAGCTGAAAGTTGGAGTTGGGGTAGTTCTGGATGAAGATAGATAGGATTCAAGCTGGCTTAAAAATAAAATTAACAATAATAGTTTAAAAAAATAATTTAACCTGTGTATTAAATTACTGACTTGTCTCTTAATGGAACAACAAATGACAAAAAATTTAAAATATTAGCTTTTTTTTTTTTAATAAACTAGACAAATTTTTTTATTCCTGCTTCCCTTGGGATTGTGTCCAGCAACAGTGGGAGCAGATTCCCTTCAAGCTCAGCTGCATAAAATGTTTCTTGTTTTAATGAAGAGGCATTGCTGGCCAGTTGCAATATTTAATTTGCGTTGCTGTGTTTCAGCTGGAAGGTCACAACGAGCCGGTGGTGCTGCAGGTATTCGTGGGGAATGACTCCGGTCGAGTGAAGCCGCACGGGTTCTACCAGGCCTGCAGAGTTACTGGGAGAAACACTACCCCCTGCAAGGAGGTGGATATCGAGGGGACCACTGTTATCGAGGTTGGACTGGACCCGAGCAACAATATGACACTTGCGTAAGTAGCTTCTTTTTTTTTTTAATACAAAAAAATTTATCTATTAACTTGTTTCAGCAACTGATTTTCCTTTTTCGATGGGATTGTTTGGCAGTTGAAAGTCTGACCATCTTGGCACACACCAGGCACTTAGTGAAGCTACATGTATAAG
>VZTO01026094.1:0-28659 GCA_013400615.1 Syrrhaptes paradoxus
CCTGCATAAGGGCCAATCTGAAATGATGAATCTGCAGTGCATTCCACAGAGTGACTCTAAAAGTTGTAGATATAGTCCTATCTTTATTTTGCCTATACACAGGATAACACGAATAAGATCTTGGCTATGCATTAGCTGCCTGAAGGGGCAGTCTGGGTTCCAGGCAAGTTAGTGCAGCCTCCACAGGAAGCCAATCTTACTGTTGCTACTGCCATACAAATTAGCTGTATTAAACTAGTCATAGTTACTTTGTGTCTGCATAAACTACAGGTGTGTTTTCCAACTGCAGTCTAGGCAAGCTTCAAGTGGAACAAAGAATATCTGGATTTAATGCACCAGAGTGCCTGGGCTGGACTGTGGGTGGCAGAACAAGTATGAAGACGTGTGGGTAAGGGAAAAGACAGAGAGCAAGATGAGATACTGCAAATGTTTTTTAAAAAGCAATGCTGCTAGCCTTCATTTGTTGGTTCTGAGACAGCTTGATCCTCCACTGCCCTCATTTGTGTAGTGTGAGCACATGGGAATGTGATAAGAAATTCAAAGGAATGACTGATTGCTTGAACTGTACAACAGGGAAGAGTCAGGTCTCCTGCTCCTTTATACCTCTGGGCATAATACGTATGGACAATTAGAGTGCTCTAATTTTATTTATTGTTTCAAGATATGAAAGTAGCAAAGTGACCAATCCACAGCTGTTCACTGAGAAATATCCATGAAAAAGACTGGAATATTTAATTCCTTTCTCTGCTTTTGATTCTTTTGGGGATAATCAGGAAGTTCCTTAACCTTGATCCATCTGCGAGTTGAAAAGTTTCAGTGAATTCCCAGAAGCATGTGGCAAAAGTTGCTTAATTTCATAACGTACTTTTGAGATTCCCAGTTTACATAGATTTGCACTTCACAAGATATTGTAAAATCATTGGGAAGTGCAGGATTTCATTGCCTTACCTAAGCATAACACAGTTCCTGTATTCTCTTTCTGTTGTTTATTGATAGAATTTCAAAAGGCTTCCTCTTTGAAGGCAGATGGTGACCTACTGTATTTGATGACCTCAGTGCAAGACACCAGGCAAGAACAGTCAGAGAGTATCTTGATCCAAAGAAATAACATTAAATACAAATTGTCAGAGAGAAATACAAATTGTGTTTCTCCATCTGAATTTCTGATACAGACCTGGTGTATTTATTCTAAAAGTCAATAGGTAAATCTTTAATAAATGTGTGAACAGTGACACACAGAAAGGTAGAATTCCTATCAATGCAGACACACAGTCCTTTCTTTATTTCATGGACTAGGCCATATCTGGCAGCACGGGGTGAGAAATTACACCTACTTGAGACAGAAAAACTTCCTGAGCCTCAGGAAAGACAAAGCATCATGCACATCACTTCTGTAGGTTTTCTTCTTCTCTCATATAATCTTTCACTGATGATAGAAAATGCCCAACAGAGCTGCTGGACCAGCCATTTCTCAGGATGTTTTTGATAGTCCCATCCCCTTCTGATGCTCCTGGCTCACTTTTTCTGTGGTGACCCTGGAGCTTCTGAAAACCTCTGTGCTGCTACCAGTCTGCTGGAGCCTTGCAGGTGTTCCAGCCCTGGGGGTGCTTCATGGCTCACCATCAACAGAGACTTAGACTCTAAGGCTTCTCATTTTATCAGCTTCTAAAAGAAAAAAAAAGTCTTCTGCTTTTCCATTATTTAGACTGAAAATATCTCTGATGTGTCAGCAGGCCTTACTATGTGAGAAAACAACTGCAAATACCACTGCATGTGTACATGGGTGTTATACTGTAGCTCTTATGTTGGGCTGGTGCAGTGTACCTTGGGTAAGACCTAAAGAGTCCTGTAAGAATAAGCTCTCTTTGCAACCCAACCTTTCCAGGTTATGTAAAGATTTTTTAAGTTCTTCAGCATCCTAACGTGTACCAGAACTAGAACAATAAAGACATATATTCTGCAGGTGTAGTCCAAAGGAAACATTTCCCCTGCAACTGGAATTGTTTTGTGCTTACTTTAGTTCAACTTAATTGGGTATCCCACTGGCTGGGATTTTATTTTATTTCACTAATCTAAAGAATCTGCTGCATTCAGAGGAGAGAAAGAAGATCGCTTCTTAAAATTGGATACTGTTGAAAAAGTGTGGAAAACTTGTCTTCCTGAAAACAATAACCTACATCTAATGGTAAGAAATCACCAGCAAATTCCATTATGTTTGTGGGCTTGACATGTGGTGCTTATTAAATGCAGGAACAAAGCCACTTTATACATCATAATGTTCACATTGCAAATTCACTGCTTATAATGGTGCTGCAAGTGTGTATGCAATTTTTCTGAACTTATGAAATATATTTCTGACACCTCAGGTATTGATGTATGCATGCGTGATATTGTCCCAGTGCAGTAAGGGAGACTTAACTGATGTCTGCAAGATTTGATTTATTACAAGTAAATATGATTGCGTTCATAATCTGATTTTATTATGTTTGGGGCTCTCGCAGGTAAACTTTTAGTAGAAGGAAGAAGACCAGTTTTATTAAACCAGTCTATTTCTGCAAACCAAATTGTTTCTTGAGGAAGAAAAAAAGAAAAAAAAAAAGGAAAAAAAAAATGAAGGGCGAAAAGGAGAAAGATAAATGCTAAATTTTTTATGCCAAACTTCATTTGCTCACATGAACATTCTGGAATATTGAAAGTTACTTTCTGCCTCTGTTAGACAAGAAGACAGAGAAACAACCTGTCCATGTCACTGAACCTCTGCAGGATCGAGGCAAATGCTGACACTAGAACTTCTGTAGTTGCAACATTACTTTGATATTGCCTTAGATGTCCTTGCTACAAAAGTGTGACATTAACTCCTAGACCATTCATTTTGCACTTTATGATACCAGAGCTGCAGAGAAGATAATATTCCATATATACTTCTGTACCACATGTTGTTTTTTTTTCTAAATATAAGAGGTGTCAAAATTGAAAAGGGTGCTTCCTACCTGAGTGGGATATAAGATTACATACATTAACCCTTTCATTCAAAAAATAAAAAAGAAAAATTCAGTCGTATTCTGTGTCTTCCCACTCTGGTGAGCCAATTAGTACCTGGGTTAAATGCAGTTTTAATTTCCTGTGCAAGCTAAAAAGGTTTTCTTCATATTGTCCAAGAACTTTCTGTAGAGCTAAACATGTTTTTTTTCTCTTTTATGTTGATTTAAATACTGAGCAATCCACTGAAGTCAGTACAGTTGTGGGTAACCATATAAGCAGAAGAGACTCAGGTGAGTAACTGAAAGAGTTGTCCAGTCAGTGTTTCAGCAACCTGGAGAGCGTCCATCCAATACAAGCACGCAGTAATTTAAAAGTTGTTTCATCAAAGCAGCTGTTTGATTTGAGAGGATAGGTGATGACACATAAGCTGAGCTGCTGTGAGATACCCTTTCCTGGTAAGGTTTTCAAATCCTGGATGTGCATCCTACTATGCAATGCTGTCCAGTTGCGTGGCTTTTAAGACTGTGTCTGCAGGTTTGGTTATAAGTGCTTAGATCTCCAAATCTAGCAGGATCCTTTAATCTTAAAAAAAAAAAAAAAAAAAAAAAAAAAAAAAAAAAAAAAAAAAAAAAAAAAAAAAAAAAAAAGAAGAAGAAGACAGCATGGAAGGAGATGTTTCAGAGATCTGGCTTCTTTATTTTTCTGCTCATGTATCAAAAAAAAAAAAAGAATTGTAAACCCTGCAGTTTGGCTTCTTTGATTTGAACTGGGGCTTCTGTCCCACCTGATTCTTTACCATTATGCTCCTTTTCAAATGTAAAAATTGGCACAAAATCTTGGTTGNGCTTTATAGTGATGTAGCTCAATTTTTTTCCTGTATCTCTATACGCAATTTATTGCACACAGCTATTCAACAACATTGCATAGAGATTATTTTTTCTCACATGTTTTGATTGCTACTATATTCATCATCATTTCTTGCCAGCAATAACACACAGACCTATTTCCAGCTGATGTATCTGTCTCAAACTTGGCTTAATTATTGCTGTTACCTTTTGCTGTCTTTTAACTGGGAAAGGTAGTAACTCTGCCCCTACAGCTAAACCAGGGACAAAGGTCTAATTCTGTTTCATTGTAAGCTCACAGCAACTTCGGGATCACATTCAGAGAATGAAAAGGTTTAAAACCTTAGAAGTATAAATCTAAGGAGTAAAAATTGCATTATATCCAGGGGACGGATGAACACATTCCACTAGTCCTCAGAAATGGACTAGGAAAAACACCACATTATTAATGTGTGTGTATGTGTGTGTTTACTTGTATGAAATACATATTTAGACCCTGCCAGTGGGAAATGAAACTCAGCAGTATGTCTTTTTGTTTTTTCAATGGTATTAATTTCTTCAACAGAGTAACAAAAAATTTTGTTACTCTCTAGTCATAAGTCTCTGATATGGTATAAATATAGTATGTGATGGTGGGCAGTGTAATGGAATTTTATTTTCATCCAGTAGGGATGACTGTACAGTATCCATTAGTGGCTTTGCTTTGCTCTCCCACCTGTGAGTTATGCAGTCCTTCCTAACTTATGAAAATGAAGTATGCTGTCCTTCCTGCTATCAGAAACCCTATATTTATGAACACACACACACACAATGCAGAATGTATCAATGTGTGATAGCACTGGCTCATCAGTGGCCCTTCAGGTACCCCTGAACTTATACAGTATGCTCATGAATATGTCTTAATGTGTGGATATATAGCCATAATTACATAGGTTTGAGGACAAAATTTCTAGTAAATGAATGAATAATTTTAACTGACGTTATGCCAAAAGATGTGTTTTTATAGGGAACTCAGCCAGCAGGTACTTGCCAATAAATGAACAAAGACAACACTTTCTGTTCTAAACATTTAAATTGAAAAATTCAGAATGTCACGTAATGCAAATGACACACAGAGTCATAACAACGCATTATTATCATTTATATTACTTCATTTTGTGACACAATCACTGATAAATTGAAAGTAAAATGACAATGGCATAGTGAATCTCTCTTTTGTTCCCCTCTCTTTCTACATTTTTTTGGTAAATAGAACCCTGGATAACATTTGAAAGAATTCATCATTTCCTCATTTGGTAACTTCTTGTGAATTAAAACATTGTGTGACAGGAGATTTTGTAATACCAAAACCAAACTGCCTGAACAGAAATAAAATTGTTCTCTGCAAAATGCTTGTTCCCTGTCAATCCAGTACTCTTCATGTGCATTAAATTCACTTTAAAGAGAAGAGTCCACGGGAATAAAAGTTGAGTTCTTGAGGTAAGTTGCTGTGCTTGTTTTTACCTTCTCCACAAAATATTAAACCCTTTCAGTGCGCTTGAATACAGCAGATATTTGATGGGATAGTCTTCAGGATTCTGTTAAAGGATCCAAGCTACGATAGTTTTCTCTAACTGTGTCAGTGTCCTAGGGAGTGAATATTCTTAGCTAATTCTTTACCACTTGCATGTGAAAGCAGGAGAGGTAACTTAGATTTTAACATCAATTTCCTTCAGCGGTGTAAAGCTGGGACATCTTGTGATGTCTTGTGTTTGGGAAGTTTGTGATAGACTATATGACAGAGTAGGTGGTAAGTGTGCCCAAGGATACAGCAACAGGCTCACTACAGCATTTTGCTTAGCATTCATTGATGTCTTGTAGGATTTGACAGAAAGTGGGTCTGTTGTGTTGACAGCTCTGTTTTCAACAACAACAATAATGCAGACATTGGAACAGAAGATTTCAGGAAAATGACAAACCAAGGATGAATTTTTCAATCCAGGGAAAACTACTGTATCTTTGCTTACAAAAGATTCCTCTAAGCAATATAATAAGACCCTCTGGTCTCGGCTTTGGGAAAGTCAAGAAGAGGAATGGGCCCAGATGAAAGAGTTTGATCTACATCTTCTTGCCCTGGATGTTCCTGTGTGTTGCTTAATAATTCCCCTCTCTTAATTGGTTTGATTGAAAGCTTTTTGGATTAGAAGTTTTTGTGTTCTTATAATAGCTCTCTCAGACCACTATGGTCTCTGCCTATAGCTAGGCTTGCAAAACTAAACTGAGTAAAGTTGAGAAAATGACAATAATATTTTCAAAATGTCTGCAAGAAGAGAAGGCTTTGAATGTCATATGATTTCAAGTATGTTAAAGATTTTTTTAATGCAAGGGACTGCCAACACTGAAGGCCACTGTTCATCTCCCACCCTCAGCACAGACTCAAAAAGTAAAAAGGAAATTTTACAGGAAAAGTCACTCACAAAATGACTTGCGTTTCTTTGCTGTAAGATAATTTACATTTCCTCCAGATAACCTTATTCATTCTCTGAAAGTGTAATATACAGAAAACCACAAAAACAGACAGGTGTGATAGCTTTATAAGTAGTAAAATCAACCTTCTTCTTTGTCTTGCAAGATCCACAAGACCATGAATCTTTAATATAAACAAGGTACAAATTCCACAGAGTTTTGCATATTCTGATATATACTGTCTTTGGTAATGATTGATCAGGGAATGATCATCAGTTGTTGTAAAATGCCATCCTTTGATAGCTTTCAAGATTTCCGTGATAACTTAAACGAAACTGAGGAGCATAGCATAGTACTCCCTAGCTCCATCTAAAAACCATCCCCCTTTTTTGCCCTAAATCATTACTGGGCAGTTACCTGAGAGATATATATATATATATGTGATTTGCTAATGGTGTTTAAAGGGGCTATTAAACCCTCAGTTTCCTAGTCTTAATCTGGCTACTGAAGTTTATGAGCAGATGATGTAAAAGGTATTGGCCAAAGCATATGAGCTATAGCCAGTTGTGGTTGCTTCTGTTTCCAAACTCACACCCAAATACAATTCTCGTTTGCAAGTATCTGGGAAGAAATCTGCTTTGTCCTACTGACTTTTAAACTGAAAAGTGACTGAAAATACCTGCCCCGATGTCGATTGAGGTAATTTCTTTAAGAACTGCTTTGCTGTGGGGCAGAAGAACTTCTGAGCTGACTGGGGAGTCTTGCATTGTGAGGCTGGTGGATAGCTCATAAAGAAACATGAAAGCATTTATTTGTGTGACCACTGTGAGATAAGATGATGTGTTAAATATAATTTTATTATTGCTTGATTTAATTCATCGTGTTTCCTCCTTTCAGGTAACACTCTAAGACTATGTACACATGGTCTGTTTCTGGAAGATACAGGCTTGCTCTGCACAAGCTCTCAATTGACTGGAAATTTTGTGCATGGGTTAGGACTGAACCCAAGACAATACAACCAGCCTCTGATTCCTGCATATTAGGCTGAGCTTTTTGCAATGCTGAGGTATTATCAGGGGTTTCCATTCACACTGATTTACATCTGGTGAAGGAGAGCATGGGCAGACCAAGCCTGCTAACCTCTTAAAACTCTGTACCTCTTAGTCACAGTGGTTTTTATGTGCTGTATCTGTGAATATTTTACATATGAAAAATGTAAGTCTGTCCTAAGCATATGACTAATGCTGTTCCCATGGTTTTTTGTAGGTTTGGAGAAAGTGAGAGGGCAGAGCTCTACGCTCCCCAAAAATACATTGAAGTTTGAATAGCAAAACCTCCACAGACACCTAGAAATTATCTGTTCAGTTAAATGAAGAAAAGTGGTAAGTGACTGAAGGCAGGGACTCGTAATGGAAAATGTCAGGCAACTTTAATTTGAGGCAGCTCTATGAGTACTCTCTAGGAAAAAAGTTGAGGATGTGCTGTTCATTCTTTTTAGTTCAGAGGAGCATGTGGTTAAGGGGCAGAATTATGGATGATTGTTTGGTATAGACAGTAGTGAAGGAGTCCTTTCTTTTTTTGCTGTCTGTACAAAGGAGCTGAGGCAGGGGACTGTGGCAAATTATTGAAAACCCAAAGTGTATTTTAAGATCTGTATTCTTCTGCTGTACACACAAAAGGATATGGAATATATCTGATGCTATTTCGTCCAAACAACCATTCATTCTCTCTACTGCAAAACAGAACAAAAATATAAAATTTATTACATGCAAGTCTAAACATTAATCTCCTGCCCAGTGGAGAAAACGACTTCACCTGAAGCTGACTGATGTCCAACAGGATGAATAATAACTTAAAACAGCCATATGTAAGTCAGTGGAACACAACCAAGCAAAATATAGAATTAACTCAGCCTTTTTTATACAGTGGAGTTGCTGGCTAAAGAGGGAAACTGTAAGGCAGTTTTCAAAAAAAGAACTACTTTGAAGGTGCTATTGATCTCACAACGGTGGGACTTAAGCACAAAGATGCTTTCTTCAAAATAGAAGTCTTGCATCCTCAAGTTCCCACAGGCAAGACTTGACATTAAATAGGTCCAAGGAAAATCCTGCATAGTCCTTTAAGCAGGGAAAGAAATTGCCTCACAATATACAGCAACCTGCCACAATGGGAATAAAGAACAATGAGGGAGGAAGTTAAAAGATCAATCCTAACATTGTGAAGGCCTCTGCCAAGAATAAGCTTTCTATATTGAATGCTAATCCTCAGATACATTTCAATGTCCTTTTTGGGCCTGATGGTCCACATAATGTTTTCTGAAACAGACTTTTTACATCTGTCAACATGTGTATAAATCATCAGGCCAACAAATTTAAGTTAAACGTAATTGCAAAGGTGAGGAAAGGGAGCGAGAGGGGCAGGAGTTTGTGAAAACACACACGTAAAGACAACAGAAAGAAGTTGCATATTGTGCTTCTAAAGGAAGAATAACTGTTTGTGATTTTTCCCTCCCTGATTATAACAGACCCCTGATTCTTACTTGCCTGTCCTTCTAAGAAAAAAAAAAAAAGTTATTTTCCGTCTTTCTTTGAGAGTGCTTCTCATTCTTCCTTTTCCCTAGTGAAACAAGAGGTTTTCTGCATCCTGGTTTTAATCTGTTATTCCTGTTTGTATGGATGTGGGTGTTTTCAGGACATCCCTGGACAGTTATTAAACCACTGACCGGTGGAGGCTCTGCAACAGATGGATTTCATTCAAGACTGGTGCTATTATATTAATGGGTTTAATTTAAACAGTACTAGCTGTGCTAGCCAAATTACTGCCATTTAAATCAATCAGCTTAAGGGAAAAAAACAGTCTGACCATAGCCATTAGACTTCAATTTATTACTGTAACAGTTTTTCAACTGGGTGAGGCATATTGCTCAGTGTCTGTCTGCCTGTTCTTTGGTGATGCTTCCCCTCCCCCCACAAGTAATAAAAGACCCACAAGAAAAAAGAAAAAAAAAAAAAAGAAAAGAAAATCTGAAACATCACATTAATTTAAAGTCAATGTTTCGTGAGCAAAGACCAGGTAACTTGTGAAAGACACTCTCCATAGGATCCAATACTTGCCTTTGATGTCACCTCATTAAATTGAGATTCAAATGATCTAACAGATGTATTAGTTTAAAAAGACATTTTACTGCATTTTTTTAAGATATAAAAAAGTCGCAATGCCTCTTTTTTTTTAACACATTTCAACCTGATTCAAATAGAAAAGCAAAAGGGAAGAAAATGCTTTAGATGTGCTCTTTTGATTTTTTCCAATCTTGCCTGAATAAAATGGAATGGGAGATCAAGAACACTCAATTAATTTCAACACTGGGTGTCAGAGGGAAAAGAAGAGGGAGGAGGGGGGGGAACATTATAGATGCATAACACTTAACAAATGCATAGATTGAAAGAAGGAAATATGTGGGGAGGGGGAGATAAAAAACCATGTCTGTATTTTATTGCACTCAGTAAGCTTTTCGCTTGTATTTATAGCTGCAATTATATCTCAATGAGGTTTGTCTACAGTATTGGCTTCACGCTAATTTTCCCCCTCACTGCATTCTTGGAATAGGCTTGGACTGTTTATGAACCAGACATATTGACCTCATTTACAGCTAGCAGTTTAAATCCATAATTTTTCCACCCACAATCCCTCTTTGACATTCCAGCGATGTGGCCGGCTCACTGAGACTGAACTAAAAGTCTCACACTTCATTGAACACCATTATGCGGCTTTATGCTTATAAGCCTGTTTCCCTCGGCTGCCTTTCAGCTTTGCTGGAGATCCGTTTGGCCACAGGCCGGCAGTGATTAACTGGAAGAATCCAATAAATCAGCCTGTCAGCCAGCAGGCTCTCCTCACTGTGTCTACAAATCGACATTTGGATTTGCACTCTCTTTTTTTTCCTCCCCCTTCTCTCTCCCTTCCTTCCTCTGCCTGCCTCTCTGCCTCTCTCTCTTCTGCCCTCATCCTCGTCCACCACCTGCCCTCCCCGGGGGCCACAGGGCATCTCTTTTCTCCCTGCTTCAAGGTGAATCTGAAGGAAGGCTATTGTTGTCATAGCTGGCCCTTGCAAACAGTCCTTTGATGACACAAGTTGCTTTTGATCTGTGTGTTATGCCAGTCCCCTTCTCTTTTCCCTTTTCATTTTAACTCCCCCCATTAACTCTTGCAGTTCCCTTCATAAGCAACCAGAGGGGGATGGAGGTGATTGAGAGGGAGAGAAGACTGACTCTCTTACGCTGCCCTTCCCATCTGCTGCTGAAACAGGAATATAGGGAGCAGAAACCTGGGAAAACAGCAGTGTTTGCCACTGAACGCATGAGCAGTGGCCCTCCAGGCTGTGCATGACCCAACCCTTACTGCTGCTTTTATAGTAGAAAACTATAACTAGGTCCTCTGCTTGTTTGTTTGTGTGGCTTGTTTTTCCTTTGATTTCAGCATTTTGCTAAGTGCTGCACCTGCAGCCAGTGCCTATGCTGGGGTCCAAGGGCACACCATTGGCCCTATTACCCAAACACAGGGAGAGAGGGGAAAGTGGTTACTCTGCCTGTCCCCATCATCCATGGTCATGCATTCACTGGCTGTCAACTCCATTGCCCTGGTCTTTTTACTCCCAGCTAAAGCTGCCATTTGGCTCTATGAGAACAGATTAGGCTGCAACAGTAAAATTAACTGGGACTTGTATACAGGACCAGAAGTAACAGATTCACAGAATGTTGGAGGGACTGTTAGCTCCTAATTAGACATCCACTAAGAAGGAAGTAGAGCTCCGTGTTGTGGGAGACCTGAGCCGCACCATTTCCCGCAGCCACATGGGTAGAACTAACATGGGGGTTTTAACTAGTGGGTCTTTTTCACAGAATCATAAAATCATAGAATGGTTTTGGTTGTAAAAGACCTTAAAGTGATCTTTAACCCCCCTGCCATGGGCAGGGACACCCTCCACTAGACCAGGTTGCTCAAAGCCTCATCCAGCCTGGCCTTGAACACCTCCAGGGATGGGGCATCCACAGCTTCCCTGGGCAACCTGTTCCAGTGCCTCACCACCCTCACAGGAAAATATTTCTTCCTTCTGTCTAGTCTGAATCTACTGTCTTTTAGATTAAAACCTTTTAGTTAGTCTTTTAGTTTAAAGTTTAGTTTAGTTTAGTTTACTCTTATTGCTACAGACCCTACTAATAAATCTGTCCCCATCTTTCTTATAAGCCCCCTTTAAGTACTGGGAGGCTGCTATAAGGTCTCCCCAGAGCCTTCTCTTCCCCAGGCTGAACAACCCCAACTCTCTCAGCTTGTCCCCGTATGGGAGGTACTCCAGCCCTCTGACCTTTTTCATGGTCCTCCTCTGGACCTGCTACAACAGATGATGTCTTTGCTGTGCTGAGGACTCCAGAGCTGGACACAGTACTCCAGGTGGGATCTCACGAGAGTGGAGTAGAGGAGCAGAATCACCACCCTTGACCTGTTGGTTATGCTTCTTTTTATGCAGTCCAGGATATGAAGTACCAGGATATGATTCTCACCTCTTATCTCCTCAGATGGTGGCCAGAATAACTTTTTCAGCAAAAAACACTACGATAATTTTCTCCTTCTCTCCACAATTTCACAGGAAGAGTGACTGACTCCCTCTCTTCATTTACATTGCATTGCTTTATTAAAAATGGCAGAAAAAAAAGATGTGAAATGTCTTGCTTCAGGTCAGAAGACAATTCTTTTAGGTCTCAAGCAAATAAAAAAGGAAAAAATGGCAATTTCAATGAAGTTCAGTACACTATTATTTCTCTTTTTGCAATAAAACCTGTACTCTCTTTGGCAATAACACACAAAAAGTGATAAAATACAGTTGTCCTGAAATTTTTGTCTTTATAAGAATACATTTATACTCCATACAACTTCTGGTTATTCTTATTAACCTTGTAAATGGCCAAGCTCAAGACCTCGGTGAGCTATTGTAGTAAATTATTCCAGAAATTAATTACAGACGGAAGGACTTTCTGAAATCTGGTTACTTTCAGTTTCCACCTTCTCTCACACTATTTGGAAGAATGAATCAGAGCTGACGATTTACTTACCCTAAATTGTTCTATGTGCTTCTGACTTCATCCTCCATGAACTACATAATCTCATTCGCCCTTTATATTGAGATCTCTTCTTGATACTATTTTGTTCTTCTGCCTATTCTAATTTTTTTTTCTCTCAAGAAAATATGGTTGGCCAAATTTGCAAGCTCTGAAAAAGCTTCTGAAACAGTTTCTGTTATAGTGTGAACTTTTTGAAATGACTGTCGTATGTCAGTTTTCCTACTTTGAAAAATGACACCAGCAAATTACTTGTAAAAATTATTTGCTAGCAAAACTTCTATAAATGTAAACTCTCATATAATTCTTAACATGGAATGTAGTAAAAAGCATCAGGTTTTGACTACTGAATATTTAAAATATTTAAAGTTTACATTTTGTTTTCTCTGATATATCTCAAATAAATTCTCAGTTTTCAACAAAACCTAATTTTAAAATATTTCAGTCTTTGTGTGCATAGATATGGGATTTATGATCAGCTCTGCATTCTAATTGACTTCTTTTGGCTTGCATGCTAATGTGTTTGTTTTAATTCCTGTTCTCTTATTTTAGTATTTCTCACTCTTCACATTTAAGTCCAGCGTATATTCAGTTTGATGTGATGTAAGATGACATTTCCAGCTGGAGACTCTGAGTTAGAAATAAAATTAATTATTTTACATTTAATTGAAACATTCAAACACTCCAGAGAGTGAAGAATTGCAGTTACGATAGCTAAATGTGTGCGAGCCCAACAGCTCGCTCTGAACAACCACACTAGGGCACTGGTAACTTCAATTACTTGCTACCTGTGTTTCACCTCCCAGTGAGGGAGATACATGTAATACATATATAGAATATATAGGGTTTTTTATATATAAGTATATATTACCACCTTGTTAGTTGGAGACTTGAGAAAAGCAATTCCAAGAGATTTCTCAGCTAGGCTGGGAGAAATGAAACAGAAGATTGATTGCTTAGATTGTACTTGAGAAATGCAAGCTGCCTTCCTGGAGCAAGAGCACAGCAGAAAAAACAAACCTACTGTAAACCCTAAGTAGCCAGGGCCTGGGATTCCTCCCCCCCCCCCCCATCCCCTTGATATGTGAGTTGATCCTTAGTGGAGAGATCATATTTGGTCAAGGTCTGCTTGTTGTGGTTGGCCAGCCCCCGGAAGGGCTGCCTGTAGCTGAGGCCACATAGGTGTGTGTCAGAGGAAATAAAGCAGCTGCAGCTGTGGTGGAGATGAGCAGAAGAAGCTGTGGGTTATTTATTCCCTGCAACAGATGCAAAAATGCTGTATTGCTTTTCCTGGTTGCTTGGGAGTGATCATGCCTCCCAATGTTTCTGCTGTTTTCAGTGTTATTTAGCACTGCCTGCCCTGGGGTCTGGCACCAGGTAGGAAGGGGTCAAGCTACCAGAAATCCATCCCTAACAATCATGACAATTTGTCTCTGTACCCCCTACTGTGCTGACAGTCTGCCTGCTGCTTAAACAGAGTACAAGAAGATATATATGAGTATTGAGTTGTAAGTATTTATGCAGTTTTAAACCAACCAAAAAAATGATTAAGTTGATTAGTAGCAGTCACTTTGTATTACTGAGCCTAAAAACATCTGCATTCTAGTGTCTACTAATTTCTTGTCTAGGAAGAGGAATCCCCTCGCCAAATGGACAGTTCCATGGATAAAATAATTAAATCCAGTCTGATTAATGTTCACCTTCTTGTTTTTAAAGCTAGATGTCATTATCCCAAATAATGGTATGCTATTTTTTTCCTGCTACTGACTTCTGTTATTGATTGCTTTTGGCGACTCAGTCAACAAATATGCTTTCACCCTGGGTGGCCTTTCAAACCAGATCTGATGAGCCTAGGCTGCATCTGAAAACATGCTTAAGGATGGTATTGACTGCCTTTTAACTATGTAACTGGCAAGCCCTATTATATCTGTTTAGCATCAAATTAAACTCTTTCCAGCAGCTGCTGCTAAATTTGCAAGGCTTCAGAAGCAGCTATGCATGCTACTCTAGTTTGGATAGAAAGTTAAACTGCTGCTTTTTTTCCTTTCCCCCTTTTTTTCCTTCCTTCCCCCCTTTTTTCCTTCCTTTCCCCCTTTTTTTTAAATACAGCAGTGTGCCTTCAAGTTATCTCATTAAGTCTGTATTTCCTAGCTATGCTACTGCCACTTTTCTCCAGGCCTCAATATCTCTGATCAAAAATCTAGGCTGAGAAATGGAGGCTGGAGGCTGAGTCCCAGGGATGCTCAATAACATGTTCTTGGACCTTTTTCCTGAGGCAATTTTGTGTAGCTAACTAGGCTTTTCCCTGTCCTCTGTTGCAAGAAGAAATGTCCTTCTGTTTTTTTCTGCCCCTCCCTGCCACTTCAGTTCAGACATGTTGCTGCTCTGCCTCTGACACAAGCACCTGGCTGTATTCTGTCTGGCTCGGCGAGGACTGTAGCTCGAAAGAGGCAGCATTTCAGAGGTCCCTCTGACAGCAGTGCCGACCATTACAAGACAAGAGCTGCAGGTTCACAGCAAGAGGAGCAATAGCTGGAAACACCTAGTGAAGCTTGTAAATAGGGGAGGGCATGCCCCAAGCACCCTTGTGCCTTGCTGCACACTTGGTGCTTGCTCAGAAAAAAAGGAAGCCCTCAGCTTTTCTTCTGGTTAGGCCTCCTAAGTGATGTGTGTTCTTGCTTGTGTCTGTCTGAGGAAGTGAACACAAACTTTCAAATACTGACAGTCTAAGCATATAATTTTGGCTATTAGATGGGCTGCTGGGAAACCACAGGTTATCTTGTAAGATACCTCTCAAATAACCTGATTGGAGCATGTGTAAAGTCTGAAGACAGACTCATGTATGGCACTTTTCTAATTGCTAGAGTGAAGCACTTTCAATTGCAGGTGAAGAGGCTTCTGCTGCTCTGACATTAGAAAGCAGCAATATGTCTATACAGTAATCACTTAATTATATACATAGATGTAATCACATAATGTGTCAGTACTCTAAAAAAAAATTTCTGTTTGTGAAACTTGGACAGAGAAATCCACAGAAATATGAACAGTACTGAATTGTCCCAAATGTAATTTTCAGAAGTGGCTAAAAATTCATAGCTTCCTTCCTGTGGGGACTACCCAGTATTTCAAAACTAGCTTTGTTCTGAGCTGAGCTAAAGGCAGCAGAACATCAAAGACCTTCTTAGAACAGAATATTTATTTGGAAATATCAGCAGTTAAAGTAATAAATTTTGATCAATGTGAAACATTGTCTCCTCCACCACTGTTCAACAGAATAGTCAAAACCCTTGGGTAAAAAAATTGCTTGATTTCTAATGGAAAAAGGCTGATTTAGCATAATTAGTTTTTGTCATTTTAAAATTAACTTGATTTTAAAAAGAGATAAGATGTTAACAGTTTGTTTTTCTGTCTCCATTTGTACTCAGATATTCCATAAATAAATAAAACTATGTTCTTATATTTGTAGGGTAAAAATCAATCCAATAGATTGAACATAGTAAGCTGTTCGAATTGCATTAAGTTATTATTTTTTGAGGTACCTATCTGTCTTTAAGTGTCACCTAGCAGGAAAGCGATTGTGGTGGGGAGAATTGTGAGGAATAATTATTTTCATTATATATACATAAAATTGCATCCTCTTCAACCTTTGTGAAGGGAGAGGAGTGATACCATCTAGCCCAGACAAGGAATGCAGACAGTTAAACAGTACGTCGTGCTTAGGAGGTCATATTGAATACTGTTAACAGCTTTAAAAAATAATAACACTTGTGCTGGCATCCAATTTATTTATTTATTTATTAATTTGTGTTTGTGCGCAACTTCAGAAGCCAATAAGGCTAGCCACACATGGGTGTAAGCCTCACTGAAATGGACTGAGGTAACCTGATAGATGCTTCATTACCACTACTTAAGAGGATTCCATTAGAGGGAAAGAAGAGACAGGAAAGGTGATGAACCAAGCCTTCTGGTGGGATCACCTCTGCCATTTCTTCTCTCCTTCAGCACACAGTGTTCTCCGTTAGTGGGCTTTCCTTGAAATAGTGGTCAAGGTTCACGATCAGAATCTTAATTATCTATGTCATGATATATGTATTCATGGCAAGATACACATAAATGGAAGGAAAATAGTAATTCTAAGTATCATGGTGACGATGAGACACCTGCAGGATAATCATCCAAATCAAATATTCGTCTCAGCTTCTTCAGATGATCTGTCTCTTCCTGCAGCCGCTGAATGACAGTAGAGCAGAGTGTGTGATGAAAAGCAAGGGTGCTAGCTTGACAATGGCAGGAATCCTTCTCCTGCATGCAGCAGCAGAGCCCTGCTTCCCTGTGACTATCACACTTTGCACTCAGTAGCAGCCTGTTGAAGGGAATCAGCAGATTTCCACTGCATTAAAAAAGAAAACCTAATTTACTCAAGGTTAGAGCAGAAAAACTTCCATATTTAGCCATTTACACAGCTGATAAATTGGTAGAAATTATTTTTCTTGATCTATGCAGTGCTTTATGTAAAGGATATTGGCTTCCAAAGGCTCTCAGGGCATATCAAAATGTGATATTTCTCTTCAGATATAAAACTTTCTCTCCTGTGGAACCCTGCTTAGTATTTTTAAAAGTTTAATCAAGGAAAGACTAGCTTGAAGATAGGCAAAACATAGAACAATGTGTTCCTTTTTCTCAAATATCTGGGAAAATAATTAAGTTCCACTCTTTTTTTCCCCTCAGTCACTGAAAGGGAATATTCATTGACTGGGGGTTTCGACTGTGTCTAGGTTGGTTGGACAAATATTTTCCAGAAATTAAGGGAAATGCTAGATGGTCTTGAAAACAGACATCTTAAGAGTGTTTCCAATTGTGGCCTTAGTGCTGCCCTCTGCATTACAGCCATGGAGATTTAAGGCAAACACAGTGAACGCAATTTATTATTTTTCTACAAGAAAGTAGAATTGGCACCATACTGTGTGGCAAGTGTTGCCACACTGGAGGAAACATTTATATGCAATTGTGGAGGATGCTTTCGAAATCCATTGGGGGTTCACAGGAATGCCTGCTGTCAGATGATGCCAAGGAAGGCTGCTGAATCAATATCTAAATTTGTTTCTTTTCTGCTTGCACTGCGTTGGTCAATTTCTATGGTTGCAATGGCCACCCTTCAATTTACTGGCAGTGTCGCGGTGTGTCTGCAGCTGTTCAATTTTCTGAACCAGAAATAATGATCTATACTGTGTCTAGGTTTAGGAGGGATTTATACATCCGACACTATGTGCCTGCTTTTTTAACTTGCTGAGAAAAAAACCTATCCTGCAGTTACATCATGTATGTGGGGTAGAGCTTTCAGAGTATTTCAGATTTTTGAATAATCACATTAGGCTCATCTGACTAAAAAATGAGTAGCAAGTAATTGCACTTTTATCAATGAAAATGTCTCACCTGGAATTTCCAAGTCCAATTTATTCTTGAAGCTTTGCAACTTCATGCCTGTGTCACTATTTCACTGTGGACTGCAATACCAAATTGGTATTCTGGGTTTACAGTCTCATCTGAGGTTAGAGACTCACGTGGATAAAATTTAAGCACTCTGAAACACAGACAAGTAGATTTGCCATCTTGTCGCTCTGCCTCCCTGTATTTCTTGCTTCTCATGTAATTTATCTGAGGACCATTAGGAGAAAACTTAACAAAACTGTACTCTCACTCAGTCTTTTTTAAATCCAGAATATCACACATATGGGAGTACATATATATTTATATGTATGTATGTTTTGGTGATATTTTAGACTAAGAATCAGTGAGACATGGATAAGTAACTTCTCAGAAACTTCTGCTGTTCTAACTAATCCCTGTCTTCAAAATTTCTGAGGTTCAACATTGTGGTTTACTTACTGTTTTAACAGTTGTAAAAACTTTGGTTATCATGTCTTCTGATATGGCAAATCCTTTCCCCCCCTCCCCCTTTTTTTTTTTTCTGAGCAACAGAGAAAAACCTTCTAGATTGACCCATTGATTTTATGTATAAATTAGGAACTTCATGTACTTCATTGCCATCCAGAGGGTCCTTGAGAGGTGGTCCCATACAAACCTCATGAAGTTCAGCAAGGCCAAGTGCAAGGTCCTGCACGTGGGGAAGGGCAACTCAAGCACAAATATAGGTTAGGGGATGAAAGAATTGAGAGCAGCCTTGAGGAGAAAGACTTGGGAGTACTAGAGGATCAAAAACTGGACATGACCCGGCAATGTGTGCTCGCAGTTCAGAAGGCCAACTGTATCCTGGGCTGCATCAAAAGAAGCGTGGTCAACAGGTCAAGGGAGGTGATTCTCCCCCTCTGCTCCACTCTTGTGGGACCCCACCCAGAGTACTGCGTTCAGCTCTGGAGTCCTCAGCACAGCAAAGACATGGACCTGTTGGAGTGGGTCCAGAGGAGGGTCAAAAAAACTGATCAGAGGGATGGAACACTTCTCCTATGGGGAAGGTCTGGAGAAGAGAAGGCTCTGAAGGGAACTTATAGCAGCCTTCCAGTACTTCAAGGGGGCCTACAGGAGAGCCAGGGAGGCACTCTTCATCAGGGAGTGTAGTGATAGGACTGAGGGGTAATGGTTGTAAGCTCAAAGAGAGCAGATTTAGATTACATGTTAGGAATATTTTTTTTCCTGTAAGAGTGGTGAGACACTCGCACAAGTTGCCCAGGGAAGCTGTGGATGCCCCATCCCTGGAGGTGTTCAAGGCCAGGCTGGATGAGGCTTTGAGCAACCTGGTCTAGTGGAAGGTGTCTCTGCCCATGGCAGAGGGGTTGGAACTCAATTATCTTTAAGGTCCCTTCCAACCCAAACTATTCTATGATTCACAGAAAGAAGCAGAGAGGGTAGAGCTGACCCTTTTCTGAAGAACTGTAAGAATTTTTTCTAAATCTAGAAATATATTCAATTTGGCATCCCATTAGGATATACATACTATGTGAAGCATTTTTCTTCTGGTAGTAGTAAGTTGCAAATATGTAATACAGAATGAGCTCAATGAATTATTCTTTCTTCATTTTGTCCAATGGACCTTGCTAAAATTCCAGTATCATACTACAAAATTGTTTGTGATTTGCCACTGAGAAAATGTGTGTATAAATAGCATCATTAAGCCCAGTTGTTCAAATTTCATGTACCTCTTTCAAAGTGAAGTGGAAATAAAAGGACTTGACAAAATGAAGCCATGGTCATGCTCATATTTAGCTTATTTAGAAGTCTGGTTGCCTGTTGATAACATGTTGATAGCCCTAGGGAATGGGGTGGACATGGTTTGCAATAGATGTTCAAATTCCTCTGCCACAAAAGCACCTCCCTCATATGACCTATATATGATATGGATTACAGATGTCTTATTCTTCCCCCCCTTCCTCCCCGATGAAGCAGTGGCATAAATTCCTTTTACAGATCCTGTTTCTTCTTTAGATATAGAGCTGGCAGAAAAGTAAAATCCGTATTGTTTTTCTTTCCCCTTGCACATCATGAGCCTACAGATAGATCAGAAGACATTATGAATATGAGTTAGAGAAAGCATGACAACAGCCTGAAGCCTTACTTCCTTGGCCTGTAATCCTGTTAAATCTTGCTAGTCTTGCTAGTTAAATCTTGCTAAGCAGTCAGATGCTTCCTGATACTTAAATGGAAGAACTCAGGTGTATTTGGTAGGAGTGACTGTGCTGAATTTACTTGTTAATAGGGAGTTAGTGGGTCACTGCTGATGGCATTATCTTTCAGTCTATGGCTTCTAAACATACTATTAGAAGAATGTGTCAAACTGAATCATGAACTTTGAACAAGAAATCTCATTGCATAAGAAGCACTTTAAAAGTCACATCCCAATGTAACTTTAGCAGTAATTTCTCTTGATTGATTATTCAGTGGAACAGTTAATGTTTTGTCCATCTTTCTATGCCATGCTAACATTTTTAGAGGTAACTCTACCTCAGTTCATGGGACCAGCAGTTTGAGATTCAACAGTGCATTTTTCATTGAGTAGTAGTAAAATACCTATTTCTCATCTTTCCTTCCCAGACATAGAACAGGAAAATTCAAATATGGTAATAAAGTAGATAATGAGAAAAAATATGTATATGTAGACAGGAACTAAGAGAATTATGAAAATTAATTTTACATGAGATCTGCAAATGAAATCTCATTGCTTAATACTGATCCATGTCTGTTTTGCAATTCTAATATGTCATATCCCCAAGTTCAAAAGCGTTTCCCTCATTTTGCTCACGTTCTTTCCACAACAATCTGAAATGCTGCTTTCTTAAAAGAAATCCAGAACAATTTCAGCTATCTGGCTTTTGACTCAGTTCTTAAGATTAGTTACTGTTTAGTCTGTAATTTTTTTCTAGAAAAGATAATGTAGTTATCTGGATATATACCCCTTCCCTATGTGTTTTTTTTCCCTTTGTCGTCAAGAACCTTTCACTGGAGACCTGACTAGCAGAAAACCTGGGGATGGTTTACACTGCAAATTATTACATAACATATAGTAGTAGTCTGTGAAATGCCAATGTTGAGGAACTTTGCTGCAGGTGATAGGATGATGCACACTCAAGGTGATAGATTTAAACTACCTTTAAAGATGTAGAGATTTAATGACAATCTAATCTGAATATCCAGCAGGGTAGCATCTTTATCACTATGTGCAGAACAACAGCAACAACAAAGCTTTGTAATAATTGATTCTAATCCTTAAGTCTCCTGAGTCCAGGGTGAATTATTTATTCATGTTCTATACAGAGAGATTTCTAATAAACGTATAGACATAACCTTTGATCACTGTCTGTGTACATTAGATTATAATACTCTTCAAATTGAATTATCTGACTTACTGTAACTGTTAAAATTCCTACCAAACCTGGCATAATTTTAAAGCTCCCATCTTGTATTACATGACAGTTAGTCCATAAATCACAGGACTTAACATCTCTGACAAACATCAGCATTTTACTTTATAGAACAACTTGTGTTTGAACTTCAAAGTAGGTCTTTTTTGTTAATTTCTTGTTTTGTTAATTTTCTGGTTGGCAGATTTGGTCTTCTGATGACTACAGTTTAGATACAAACAGATTAAAGCGAGAGTTCAGAAGCTACAGCAGATGAGATTTTTACAGTCTTCACTAGATCCTGGGATTTTTCAGATCAATAAAAATCCACGGCAAAGTAGTGCAGAAGGCAGCTAACAACCTTTTGTGTCTCAGGTTCTACCTTAACCACCTTAATTTTGTGTCTCAGGTTCTACCTGAGCAATCTTTATTGTAGTTTTGGGCTGGTTCAGGTAGTCCATACTTTGGTAATCTATAGAAAAAAAAAACCCACATTGTGAGTGTTCATAACTCACTCTTCAGTTAGTGCCTTGTTTTTACTATTACTAAGTGATTCGTATTGAATAAACCCAAATTCCACAGTCACCTATTCTTCAAAAGGCAAGGTTAAAATGATTGCATTTTTTAGATTTCTATCATGTCATATAAAAATGAGTGGGAAAAAAAAATCAGGAAACAGCCTTTTCGTGGTTTAGAATGAAAAAAAAAAAAATCAGAAGTTGTAAAGCAGGGTGTAATTTCAATGATTTAGCATTATTACTTCAAAACTCCAAAGCTGGAAATATTTTAAGTTAGTGCAGTACAGAGATCCAGACATATTTTTATGTTCAATTCAGCCACTGGCGAGAAAGCTGTTTTTTCCTGATTGTATATACCATACTGCTGTATAACAGCTGCAGCATCTCAGTAATCTGTTCATCCATTTGACTGAACTTTGTGAAACTAGCTAGAAGCATTTCCCCCCTTCCCCCCTCCCCCCCCCCCCCATACTTCTCCCTGTATGATCTTCAAATTTTGAAAAGCCTGTAAAAGAAGGACATCTTTTTACTGGCAGTCCTTTGCTGACAGCTCTATACCATGAAATCAGGTATGTTCACTATTCTCCCCTCCCCACTGTCATACTGAAAGTTTTTTCTGAGCATTCCTATTTGGCAGCGCTCAGCCTGGGTTTTTAAGGGTCAGAGACAATAGCACTGCTCTGGCAGTTGCTGGTAAAAAAAAAATTCAAAATATTCCCTTTTTGTTGAACAAAAGATATTTTCTTCTCTTGTACAACTCTTCAGCAAAAAACATAGAGACCTTTAATGAATGGGTTCAAAACTTTTGAAACCAAAATCATCAGGAACTGTTAAAGCACTTGCAACAAGATGGGTGGCCTGTAGCTGTAGCTCTGTAAAGGCTGTCTGGGAATGCTATTAAGCATTGTGCAGAACAAATACTCTAAGAGTTCTTCAGAGAGTACTCAATGTGACAGGAAGGGAGGAACAATGTATGGAGAGCCTGCAATGACACATTCTTCAAAAGCATCTGTCATGAACCTCAGAATCAACTCTGTGCAGAGCTGTGTGAACCTGAGAAAACTGGTTTGGTGAACAAACTTAATTCCTACCTGTTCTCCTACTGTCTGTAACACTTCTTGAGCATAGTTCAAGAACTGGTGGAGACAGACAAACCAAGAATCAGTGGTCTCCAAGACTGGATACAGCAAGACACATTTTGTGAAAACATGGGTTGAAAACACCTAGGGATAAGATAATGCTAAAGATGAAGACATTTAGCATTTTTCCCCTGCAGATTTGGATTCTTTCCTTAGGCTAGACTATGAGTGAAAATTAATATAGTGATCTCTCCCATAGCTGAGTAGGACTGTCTATGTTGACCTCAGTGACAGCCTGCCTTGGATTCTTAGTCTCATTTGGACTATTTCATGTTTCAAAACCTGTGATATAATTTGCTATATTTTAAAATTACTGTATTATAGCCATCCAGGTATAGAATTATGGGGAGAAAGGGAGTTCAAGTTCTGAAAACACGAGCAGTATTACCATAATACAGCACTAGAGAAATTAAACATTTGACAACAATTCCTTTCTAACTTATTCCACTGAATATCATATAAAGAATGTTTTTGTGTCATAAGTTTTTAATGAACATGAATTATAAAATGAGTTTAGATTCACCCTCTTGGAACTTTTAATCTTCATCATTGATTTAAGGAATCAAGAGCATAAAATAAAATATATACAAAGTCTGTAGACACAAGCACATAACTAGTTCTTGTAATGTCATGTTTCCCTTCCAACCTCATATAGATAAGCATAGGCCTAGAAAGTACTGAGCTCTCCCAGTTTCCACGAAAGTGGAACTTTCCCATGTTGCAGGTCAATTCCAAGGGTTCCCAAACAGCCAAAATTATTAGTAGCATACTTAATTCCTCCAATGTTTTCTTTGCTGTTATGCTAATGGTGATGTAGTTGCTCTGCATCACACAAGTGTCTTTTTTTTTTCTCTCAAACTGCAAGGTGTTCCTCTTCTCCCAACTCTCATATTGGTCTTTTTGAGGTTCTTGTGTAATTTTGTTCCTTTGTTCCTTGTTTCTGTTTCCTGTATAGCAGGTCTTCACACATAAGCAAGACAAAGTTTACCTTCAATTAAATGAAATGCTCTTAGCCATAAGCTTTAGTCTCTCAAGAGCTTAGCTTTTCAGTTAGGGCAGAATAAAATAAAGACTTCTTGGGGTGGGGTGAAGCACTCAGAGATTCTTCTGCTGCTTTTCTTCCCTTTTCTCACATCCTTGTGGTCTAAATGTGAAGTCTTTATCTTCTCCCCTTGACTGATCACAGAGAAATGGGTAGGCAGAGGTGGAAAGGGGAGGGAAAGCATGGATCTTCCCCAAGAATTTGAAGTGTCCCAGAATCACAATGAGGGCCTCCAGCCTAGGCAGAGAGCAAATCAGCAAGCCAAGTTCAGTGCCTGTTCCTGCTTACCCTTTCTTGCCCTGTTCCTACCCCCCAAAAAAGTTAGGTTGTATGTGAACCAGAAAGATGGCTTGGAGGGTCTATGCAAGCAATCCTTTCCCTTTTGCAGCGCTGGGGGTGGGGGCAGGAGGGAACAATTGGGCTGAACTAGCTTTAAATCACTATAACTGCTTTTTTCTTCTTTTCTCAATGGTTAGTGTTAATAAGAATGACAATAAAAATGCTCCTGCTGTGAAGTGGTTTTGGTGCTTGATTTGTGCTCGCTCTTCTCTAAGTTTCATAGATGCTTAAGAGGCTTAAAAGCCCTTAAAAGCAACGTTTAAGGACCTGAGCCATTCTCTTTCTTTCTCCAGTTCCCTTCTTTCCGGCCCTCCAAGGATGTTTCAAAAACAAAGCTCTCCAGATAGTCTAGTTTCTCCATCTGTGTGGCACCCTCTTCATGTTTTCCTCTTTGTGTGTCTGACTCACTTGTCTCTACCAGTTGCACCCCAACTGACTGCAGCTCTGTTATTTTGAAACTTGCAGCTGGTCTGAATTTCCCAGTGGAAATTCAGAGTGTCGGGTTATCTCCATACCATTTTTCAGAGTCTCACTTCATGACTGTTGCCAGGCTCACTGCCACTTGCAGGCTTTTGTTAAAGACACCACTTACTTAATGTCTTATCATAGTGGGAAATGTCGCTTGGGTATGGTTTGTCTAAATATTAAAGTTGTGCTGAGATGTAACTGGGCAGGAACAAAGCTGAGGGGTGACAGCTCCAGATGAGTGTCCAAGAGATAGGGTCCTGCAGCTGCCAGGTGATGCACTGCCCCCTGTTGGTGGGCAGAAAATGACAATGGCAAATGCTGTAGAGATTGCAGTGTAGTTCTCAATAACAGGATACCTGTCTCTCTCTTGCTCAGTTAGAAGTTTCTTGCTATGTGCTGGTCAATCTCCTAGCTCTGTCTTTGCTCAGCACCTTCACACAACTATAACAGACCAGCCAGAGTGCCCAAGGGATAATTTCATATTGAACTGTTTTCATCTGGGCGTTGGAGAGGTAGAGGAGTATCCCAAGGGGAGAGAAAGGAATGTTCAAAGACAGTTTCAGAAACTGCCTCTCTGAGTCACTTGCTGATTGTTGCTCCCCCTGGCAAGATGAACAGTACAATTCCACCTTCACTTCACACTGCTCATGCAGTTGTAGAGGCCTATATCATTATAGTACATGCTTACCCTTCCTCCTTTATGTAAACTACAGGTTACACTCAGCCAATTGTATTCACTGTATTGGTGCATACTTCATAATAATGTCAGGCCATAGATCAATTATATCTGTGAAAAGCTGTCTGAGTTCATGCAGCAGGTGTTGAAGAAATGAATTTGAGAACACCCAGAAGAAACAAATTGAAAGGTAGGAGCATTGTTAAAGGGATAAGAGAAAGCCAAACAAGTCTCGTGTACACCTCATGGATAAGGATAAGCCTCAGTGACTGAAAGGGAACAGAGAACAGAGATACAGATCAAGCATTTTATTTATCCCTAGGTATACAAGATACTGAAGCACACTTCTGAACAGGGAGAAGTGTTGGCATCATTTCATATCTTAATTGCCTTGACAAGCAAAGATGGGGTTTCTTGTTTAGGCACAAGCAAGCTTTCAGATATATTCTGAGACTTAAAAAGGAGAACCCCAAACTGCTTATGTTTGTCATTTCTTGATCTCATTGCTTTTTAGCACAATCACTTAGGATGAAAACTGACTGTCAGCACATGAGCATCTGAGCTTGGGTTAGTCTGGTGATTGACAAAATGGGTACACTTTTGGTCAAAACCATTAATTTGGGGGTTCCGTTCATGCCAATTTTGTTAACAGTGACTGCTGACCACTAAAATAGTCTAGTCTCATGTGGGAGGCAGAGTCCAGAATAATGTTCAAAATTATTCTATATCCCAAAAGCCTGGAATCATAGTAGACTTTCTGAAGTTTGCCTTTGAATTATGCTGTTGGAACAATTGTTACAGTTTCAGATAAAACAAGGAAAAGAGATAATTTCTATGCAAGACAATTTTCTACTTTCTACTCATAACTTTTGTCTGACTATTTGGTAAATTATAGGGTTTTTTACCATCTAGAAGTAATTTATCATTTTTTTTTCATCAAAATACCCCTCTATGGAGTTTCTCTGATTTTCTTTAAAAATAGAATTATTATTTTTAGCAGTCTCAAAATGCTTGCTACAGCCACACAAAAAAAATGGTCTTGAGGCTTTCTGATCTGAATGAAATTGTAAAAACTGTTTATGGAAATGAGAATTTCTTCTAGAAGTTTCTCATCAAAGCTCATTTTTTATCTAAAAAATAAACTTGTTGATGGAAAATGGTATGGTCTAGTTTCTTTTTTTGGTCTATGTCTTATACTAGGAGAAGAACATTCATCCAAATATCAAGATGGGCTAATGTGTAAAGTGTAAAGATTCGATACATATACTCACGTAGTGTTTTCAAAATTCTTCACAAGTCTGTTGTCAACCTGAATTAATTCTCATATACCTCTGCAATGTCATGGAAAGGTATGATGATGTCCTTAAACCGTTTGCTTATTATAGGTAGAAATCAAGACTTGAAAGCTTAGTGTTTTGCTCAATATGATGATAATTTGTGGAAGTTCTAGGATACATACAGAATTTCAGAATTTTTTTTCTTTTTTTACTCCTGAAAATCACATTGGTTTCCAGAATATGGATTTAGGAGAGAAAATGGGAAATAAAAGTTTTTGAGTGGTTGCACCTGAATTTGTCCATTTTGATTACTGAAACACGTACACATCTTCTGGCTTTTTTTTTGGGGGGGGGGGGTATTCTCTTTTTTTGGTGAAATTACAATTAAGTTGAGATCTTGAAAAGGACCTTTAGCAACTCAGGTGCTTGCATACATTGATTTCTTGCTTGGACTGGGCATCAGTAATTCACAGAAGTTAACGTGCATGTTACTAAGACATTTTCCTTGCACGTCTTTTATCATTTGGTTGCTAGTCAGTTCTTTAGCATTTGTAGATGGAGTATTTGAGAAGTTCAATTGTTGGTCTCTGTAGAAGCCAGTCTGGTAAAAAGGAGAAAATGGCCATGTTCATCCAATCTGTCCTGTGTACACATCTGTTTGTGTTGTTACTAGCTCAGGAATCTTTGCTCCACAGTGAGCTGTCACCAATTTTCTTTTTTTCTTTACATCCTCATTGTCCTTTCTTCTGATTTATATGTATTTAACATGCCATATTTCTGTTTTATCCAGACACTTCTCCTCAACTTTGCTGTCTGGCTGCTTATTCAGGATAACAGATAATTGGCAATATGGAGGTGAAAAACCTCTTGTGTTTTAAAGAGCACTGCTTCTCCACATTCACCTAATCAGGGCTCCCTTGTCCCTGGGTGATTAACAATTTGTCCACAGAATGGTTTTCACATTCATCTGTCAGATGGCCTCAGCAGTTGACTAAATATGAGTGTGTTTTATTTTGAACTGTTGCCTTGGGATATAACCATCACAGACACTACAGTTACTATCCAATTATCCTCTCCCTCCTTTCAGAACAATCTATTTTTACAACATTTTTAAGGAAGATTTAAAAAGTGGAGGGGGAATAACAAAGAAAAAAAGAAAAGCGTCATCCCCTAGCAACTCTTTATTGGTAACTCTTGACTGCAACTTTCTGTAGTCAGCACTGGATGTCTCACACACTCACCTCTGCATCACTTCTGAAAGGACTGCAGCCATCATCACATGGACCAGATATCACATATTCCCCATTGTCCTTCATTTCTGTTTATCTACCTCTGGAGGCATCTCTGCCTTGTAGTGGACATTTCCACTACATATGTTTGCATAGTGTCATTTTGAGTAACAAACAGTTGTTAAAAGCACCTCAGTAAAGAGAGGGGAAATAAGCTTCTAGAAAATAAAGTAAACCTAAGGCAAGAAGATTGGAGTAAAGGTCTCCTGGACTCTGTTCTAGTGTTACTTTTGGAAAAAAAAAAAAAAAGTCACTGTAATACCCAGTATCCACTGCTTATTTGCTGAAATGGGTAAGCAACTTCATCATTCTTTGTTGAGTATAAAGTAAGGAATGTAAATAGTGACAACATTCAGTAAATTTCACAAGTATTATCCATGTTTGTGCTGCTGAGTTTAAGACAGTTATAATGTTTGTGGGTTTTTTGTCCCATCTTAAGAAAGGAGCCTTGAACTAATTTTATTGAACCTTTGCTGGATTACAGAATCACAGAATCACAGAATCACAGAATGTTAGGGATTGGAAGAGACCTCGAAAGATCATCTAGTCCAATCCCCCTGCCGGAGCAGGAACACCTAGATCAGATCGCACAGGAACGCATCCAGGCGGGCTTTGAATGTCTCCAGAGAAGGAGACTCCACAACCTCTCTGGGCAGCCTGTTCCAGTGCTCTGT
>VZTO01026094.1:38864-50887 GCA_013400615.1 Syrrhaptes paradoxus
CATTTGCTGTGTGAATGTTGAACAGGGTATACGCCATGATGTGTAAGAGCTGTGACAAAAAAAAAGCAGAAGGCAAAAAATATTCATTAGCTTTTTACTAGGTAAGCAATAATTTGAAAGCACCAGTGATACTTTAAAGATAAAAGACTTGTTCTGTAATATGCTTGCATACTGCCGTTCTGTGGATATAGAGTGGATATAGAAAATTTAGGCATGCTTTTCAGGATTTTGTGGCACTGTATGTGTCCCTTTTGCCAATTTTAGATTTCTCTCAAATTCCCAATCTGAAATCATCCAGCATTTGCAGAACTCAGTATTAGCAACGAGTAACAGTGGCCTTTAGACATCTGAGTAGAATTTCCCTAGTCACATGCAATTTTTCTCTTCTGGTACAAATATTTATTCCCTAATGTCACAAGCTGAATGAATTGAGTGTTCTCCCTATTCCCAGACAGGGTCAAATATAGAAAAAAATCAAATTCAAGCATGATTTGCAGTCAAAAACATAGTCAAATAGTACCTCCAATTTTTTTCCATGTTGCCAAGTGAGTTACAGCTGATGTTTAAGTAACAGTGGTACAGATCTTCCACTGCTTTTCTTTCAGTAGCATCTTTTCAGTTCAAGTTTGCTAAGCCTGTTTGTAAAAGATGTGATAGATTCAATCCTTGGTCTCAACCAGACTGAAAATATTTGTCTGTGGAAGTCACCACCTCACACAACAAACACTTTTCCTGTCATACAATTGTAGAATCACAGAATAGTTTGGGTTGGAAGGGGAGGCAGTGTGACCCCAGCAGGCCATAAGACAGGATAAGGTTGAGATCAACAGTGCAGGGTGCCAAGGAATTTTACTTTCCTCAATAAAAATGAAAATGGAAGCAGCTATATCAGCTGACTGGTGGTGGCTGGATTTGTCCATGCATCTGTTGGTTCCTATAACCTGTGGAAGTGTCTGCCCCAGGGACAAGGGCTGACTGGATTGAAAGAGGCTTCACTGGTTGGTTTCAGCTCTCTTGCCTTCTGTGCTGGGTCGGGCTGGGATGGAGTTAATTTTCTTCATAGCAGTCTGTAATGTGTTTTGTTTTGGTTTTGTGGCTAAAACAGTGTTGATACACCAATGTTTTGGCTATTTCTGAAAAGTGCTTGCACAGGTTCAAGGCCTTCTATTTTTACCCTCTGTCCCCATAGTGAGTAGGCTTGGGGTGGCCAAGAAACTGAGAGGAGACACAGCCAGGACAGCTGACCCAAACTGACAAAGGGATACCCTGTACCATAGGATGTCATGGTCAGCAACAACAGTTCAAGGAAAGGAGGAAGAAAGGGAGACACTTGTGGTTCTGGTGTATGCCTTCCAAATTAGCTGTTGTGTGTGCTGAGGCCCTACTTTCCCAGGAGTGGCTGGACACCTGTCTACCCATGGGAAGCAGTAAATAAATTCCTTATTCTGTCTTGCTTGCATATACTGTTGCTTCATGTATTAAACTACCTTTATCTTGGCCCACAAGCCTTCTCAGCTTCCTTCTCTCTGTCCTGCAGCTATGTGGGTGCTTGTTTGCTGGCCAGGATCAACTCATCACAATTTCCTTGTAAACTTGGGGCAGGTAACATGCATTTTTAGAAAAGCAAATCGTAATCCCTTCCAGAGTTCTAGGATTCTTCCAGCTCCTTTTGATTCCTGCTTGATATGTGTTTTGCACCTACAATCTATTCCCAGAAATTTGAAAACCAACTTGTATTCCTGAAGAGTGGCTACAGGCAACTGACTCTCCACACACTGCTTTGAACATCTAGCCCTAAGGCTCTGGTAAATGCACCAAGGCAAGGAATTTGAGAGATAAAACTATTTCTTTTGTCCTTAATTCACACCATTGGATTTACCTGCAGCTGTTAATCACTGTATGGTCTGCATCACACACTGTTCTCCCAGCCTTACACCATGTCAGAGGTACAACACGACAAGATAAGGAAAGGTGACCAACTCACAGTTTGAAGTGAAGTGGCAGGTCTGTTCTTCTGTGAGAATAGGCTAGAACAGAAAATCTGACTTTGGTGTGCAGCATGTGATATGTTTTGAAATCAGCAGTGTCTTCAATTTGAAAAGCAAGGCCTATATTAACACCTTAACTGCAGGCTTTCAAACCCTCTTCAGTTATTTTTTGATGGACTATTTAGTAAGTGACTGATTTTATGGCACATCTAATCTGCTTGATAGTATTATTTAAAGCTGTGGGTTATTTTGGGTAAAGCTGTTATAGATTTTTAATAGGGAAATGTACCGAACCTCAGTTAAGACATACATGGCCTGATCTTCCACAGGTGTGTATTGTAATTAATGAATATATAATTTAGTGGAACTGAACACTTATTTTTGTCCCACTGCAAATCGATCATCCACATGTTTATCTGCTATCAATAGTATTTTGAGACTTGTTTGTTTAAATCCTTTAGCCAGTCGTCTATTATTAAATTCACATTATGTCCTTTTAGATCAGCTGTCTGCATGAGCAAATTTGAAATATATGGGCCACACACATGCCTGGCTGTTCAAGGCCACGTTTCTAGGAAAAGAAGAGTTGCAAATCTGACTTGTAAAGCCCTTTAATTACCCTTTGTCTTCCCTTTGTATTTTTGCACACAGTGAAAAGGACCTAGATGACCCCTCTACAGTGCTTAAGGATTCCCAATGCCAGATCAAGGGAGCAAGTACTGGAGAGCTGCTGAAGCAGAATGAACCAGAATAGGAGAGAAGCATTTGCTTAAATTGTTTTGCTAAATGCATTTTAATGCAGTGTTTATATTAGTGCCTGTGTTAACTCTGTATCAATTAGCTGCAATTCAACAAGGTGATAAGTAAGGGCATAATGTAACACTGCACACAGTCCCCATACTTCGTCAGCAATAGCTCCTAAGCTTGAAGTTAAACATATATTTATCTGCCTTACTGAGCTGCCTCTTTAGTGAATATGTTTTATTTAAGGTTACCTAGAGTTCTAATTTGGGGGCTTTTTTTTTTCCTATTTTGAGGCCAGGGAGTGCTGCCTAAACAGTCATTTTCTAAGCTAAGATTTTCCCTTCCCTCCTGTTCACAATGAGGTCATATCCTATGTTTGCCACTGTCCATGAAATAATTAATCGAGGGGGGAAAAAAGTATCTTCTCATTAACACAGACATTGTAAACAGAACAGTGACATTCCTTATTGCAATAAAACAGCTAAGCGTTTCCTCTTTACTAGTGTGGGAGAGACAATTGCCGAGACAGGGAGGAAAGATCTCTCCATCATGCTGGAGCAGGTATGCACCATTTATCAAGCTTGCTGCTCTGTCAGATCAGCAGAAGGACCCTGGAGAGCCCTGACCATGAGATTGAAGGTTGGTACCAATTTACTGCAACATGAATGCATTGAACAGCAAAGAGAGAGCTCCTAATCTCTTCAAATTTCTTACATTACCCTGAAGGCTAGGGAATTAAACGAAACAGTAGCTGATGACAACTTTAGAGGGTCCTGAACGCATGAAAGAAAAAGTATTAAAATAACTCAATAGTTTTATGTTATACGTTTGTGTTAATCTTACCACTGCATAAGGAACCAAGTCTGAAAAGACTGAGTCTTGGATATATGTCTCCTCAAGAGAAGGAGAGGAGCCTATTGAACTCAGTATCTGACTGGTTCAAACTTGGAACCAACATTTTTTAAAAAATATATAAAATGTTATTTTCAAAACCAAAACATATCCTGAGCTGTTGTCATTTTCTGTTTGTTCATTGACTTTGGCAAACTTGCATTGCACCTTTGATCTTTAGTGGTGCCAGTCTCTGCAAAATCATACGAACAGGAGCATTTGTTGTTCTGGTCAGCCCTATTGCCCACCTCCTCGAGAGTCCTTGCACCAGTCTCTTCAGGAAAGGGCGGAAGGAGATAACCACATGGTGCCAATGGGAGGCAATCAAGATCTTGTTGAAACACTTTAGTTAGAGAATGCTTTAAACATTAAACATTAAACATCCAGCCTTGTCTCCTGATCAGCAATTTCTCAGCTTACATTAACTATTGAAGTACTGGCTAGATAAGTGTCCATCCCTTCTTTAAAACTTGTTTATTTCTGATATTGCTGAATGCTGCACAGACTCCTGCTCCTGCGCAGAATCCTGCTCTCTTCAGAGACTGCAGTGTTAGTTCACAAAATATGAAAAGAAAGCATCTATACAGCATCATCTGCTGTACAGATTTAATACTTGCTCAAAACGTATAGCACCTTCCTTTACAAGGCTGCCCGCAGGAACATCTACCTTCCAAGTGCCACTAGCAAGATATAAATAATAATAATAATACATGGTTATATATAACTGGGAATAAACTTAAGGCATCCCTATACCTTCAATTTAAAGGACTGCTAAAGGCCATCATTTCCCATTTCCTCATGGGCTTGGGGAGAGGGGAGTAACACAATAAAAGGACATACACAATTATTATAGCATTACCATTTGCAATCCTGGAGTTAAAGGTCAGGGTGGTTTGCTACTGTAATATTTCCAGGGATTTATAACTTGCCTGCATAAACATTTTCTCCAGGTTAATATTTTCTACACTGAGTGTTAGTCCAAATACAATTTTTTTTTTTTTTTTTGTTTGCAGGATAAAAAAAGACCAAAAAGCTCCACTATAAGTATAGTTCCAGTCCTGTTTTTTTAAAAATTTATCCTCTCTTTTAAACATACACAGTTTAGACTTTAGAACATACTTTTAGAAAGTGAGATGGGAGAGAAAGTGAGTCAAAGTGATTTTCAGTGTCTGAAAATAAAACAACAATAATATTGAAATAATCATTTTCAAATTTTATAAGGCCCTAAGCATTTCTGTGTCCACATGCATATGTCAGGTACAGATTTTATTATTCACAAAAGCGTCACATGCCTTAGACAAGTAATTCCTCTTTCATCACTTGAAAAATAATTTTATTTGTATTGTAAGAAATAGTGATACATTATCGTGGGAAAAACACCACAGTTCTGCAAGATAAGTAGAATCTTCCTCCCAAGAGAGCTGCCGAGCAGCCAGGATTAGGATCACTGAGGTATTTGAGCACATATTTTCCTAGGGACCCCCTCACAGCTGGAGCAGGGGCTGGCAAGCACTGCAAGTGCATTGAGAAGGCTTCTGTGGTTAGCTGGGAAGGTCAGTACAAAACTGCTGCCTCCCCAGGCCTGCATTCCCCCCTCACCTTCACTTTGATGACCTCAGAGGACTTCTGAAAAGTCTCCCTCCTCCTGCCCCAAAGCCCAGCTAAGGCACCAGCCTTCACCTCTCCACCTGGGCACATGCACATGCCCCTTGTGTTTGCAGCCCTCTCAACTGTCTTAGCATCTTCTCAGCTGAGTCTCATTGCCACTCAGTTTAAGTGCTGCAAGTTTAAAATAGTCTCCTTTGAAGCCAGCTTTCCATGATACTGCTCCTTACTAAGCCATGTTTCTTCATTAAGAATTAGCTAGACAGATTAAGTAGCTTTTGTCCTCCCTCTTCCTGAAGTTTTAGCTTATCACTTTCTCCATATGCCCTATCTAAAAGAGGGGTCTGACCCATGGTCCCGAGGACCAGGAACATGTGGAACACCTCTTTCAGCCTTTTCCCCAGTTGATTTTTTCCCCTGCTGCTTTCTCAGGAGAAACTCACACTTAAGTGGTAAACCCAGTCTTGTCATGTGGCTTTGAAAAAAGAACTGGACCAAGGGTCTTAATGCTTTGAATCTTTGACTCTTCCCCATCCTGATCCCTCACATTCCTTGTAAAGGGGAGGTCACTGGGAGACTTAGGCCTTGGAAGGTCTCATCTTTCTTCTCTCTTTTCCTCCATTATGGTCAGCCTCTATTTTTTCTCCATCTGGATTTTACTGGCTTTGCTTATCTGCATGTTAACTCCTCCCCAGCATGGCATCATTCTCTAGCACTGCTGTACATGGTCTAGCCTAATCCCATGCACCTCTGTGTACAGCTGTGGACAGACCTTTAAAAAGCAGTTAAACCTTTTCCTGTCATTTGAAATAATGATCTAGTTTATGTTTGTTCTTATTTTCTTCCACCTCTATGAATTACTCCTTTTTCTGTTTGTTTTGTCAAATTACATCATAGAATACTTTCAAGGGAAAAATGTATAATTTCCATTGAAGCACAGTCCTGTGAGAATACTAGTTTGTCAAAAGATTGCCTCTGTTCAGCAACTCAGTCTTCCCTCTCATGAAAATATGCCCCAGACTTTAAGAAATATATTTAAATATTACTGCTCCTAGCTTTAATTCAAAAGGAAACAGAATACAGCAGTCCACTAAATTAACTTGAAATAAAGTTGGGTCTCACTGTACTAGGACTTTTCAGCTCTCTCTTGCTGTGTATCAGAGTTTCCTATTTTAAACTTTCATTCAACATCAGCCCGAAAGAAACAGTGCTTCCCTTTGTCCCGATGTAAATTGTAAAGCTCTGCAGTGGAGAATTATAACGGTGAAGCTAAAAACTTGTTTTCTTACATTGGAGAAATTATTCCCCCTTTGTGAGGAGACTTCTGCATTATGAAAGCTTCTTAAATCCCTTGTCTAGGTGTTTCTTCTGTCCTTAAGAGGAAAGTGGCCTTGCGGCTTTTTTTATTTCCTTTCCTCATCAGAGGGATTTCCTTGTCAGGTGTTTTTTATTGATCATTACCTGTATTGTAAAATATAATTCTTAGAAGCTTCCAAAATGACAGAATCTTTTTAAATGCTATATTTTTCAGCACAAATGCTAAAAGAATCTACTTTAATGTGAGTGCAGTTCCTGATATCCTCAGTTGCAGTGCCCTTTTAGGTAAGAAATACCATGACTGTCACAGAGGTGTCTGCATGGTCTAATTCAGGACAGGTGAGAGAGATGATAAAATGCTTCTTTTATTAGGAAGGATAAGAATTAAATTGCTTTTTACAGAAAATGAAATCATGATAAATGAAGTACTTAGCTGCTCAGCTTTCATGTTTTGGGGTGTTGAATATTTGGGTACTGGTCATAAGAAATGGTGGAGAGAAAGTTCTCCAAGGGACTAATTCTGCAGGGGCAGAGCACTTGTGATTTCCACTGTTTTGTTTTGGTTTGGTTTGGTTTTTTCCACTTTCTTGGGCCATCTGTAATTCCAGTGTCTGGAGGGTGTACTTTTTATTATTGTAGAGCAGTAGCTGAAGGAAAGGTATATTCACAAACCTTATGGGAAACCTAGAACCATCTGTTTGTTAAAGAATGCAGTGTTGTTACTTGTGTTGAGTCTTTAGTAGCAAAAGGGATTTAGATGTTTGAGCCTTGCTGTGTATTTCCACACAGACAGGTTTGGGGTGGGTTGCTGTGAGATGGACAAGGTGACAGCAAGTGGCAGGGTGTTACACATCCATGAAAACTGCTTGATTCATTTAACAGATCCCTTCTGTGCAGTCTAACATTTGCAGATTTAACACGCTGTCAGTCTGACTAATTTGGCAGGGCAGAGCACTGGGGCAGAGGCCTGAGGGTTTTCCAGCACCGCGACTCTGCGCCTGGCTACGCTGTGCCTGGAGAGCAGAGCTGGTGGGCCATGGCATCCAGCTGGAGGCCACAGGAACGTGCTGGATCCCAGGGTGCAGCCCAGAGCTTCAACAACGCGCTGCTGCAGCCTTCGTGTGCCACCACATGGGTCCCACAAGCTGCAGGGACCTGGGTTCTTTCAGCTGGAATAGAGGTAAGGGTCTGCCATGGCAAGAAGAGAGATCTACTGCTTGTGGTCTTGTCCTGTCCTTGTCCTGATCAGGCTCAGCCTCTGAAGGAGCCAGCAGGCAGTGGTCACTGGATGTGCACCAGGGAAAGCTGAATGAGAAATGACAACTGCACAAGACATACTGCAGGACAGTATGTGAGAAACTGCATTGCAACCTGAAAGTGTCCCTAGTTAATAAGCCTTAACTTAAGAACACATAGGGCTTTTATCTTCACAAATAAGTTTAAATGTTTCTGCTGTGGCTTTTTTCTTCTGTAAAGGCATAACAGTAACAAGAGGTGCACTGGAAAGCAAGACACTTAACAGCCATTAAATTAACAGCCATGTTGTGGTTTGTAGAACAAAGTCTTCTGTTTATTCAAATTAACCTACAAGTACACAGTTTCACAAAATAAGAGCCAGTAGCTTTGGTAGGATCAGAAGGAGAGAGGGGGACTCTTACACACTAAGGAACCAGCCTTGTTACTTACTCTGAGGCTTGATAATTTTAAAAAATGTGACAGCTAAAACCCACTGGCACATGCTGCCAAGAAGGATGTGATAAAATAATGCTACTCGTCTTCAAGGCTGTCAGTTCAGCAATCAGTACTTCTATTCATCTCTGCGACCTGCTAACTCAGTGCTACCATGCGATAGATAAACCCTAATCCAAGTGACAGCGTTCAAATCAGAACTGATTTGATTGTTCACATATGATACCACAAGACACCAGAAGCCTAAAGAGTTTATAAAAATGCCTGGATGTCTCTTGTAGGAACACTTCCCCTCAGAATCTCTTGCAGTGTAGGATACACCAGCTCTTAAACCTCGGGTAATGTGTAGGTCATGAAAATGCTTTGGTGGTACAGTCAGTTCCTATCATAATCTGAGAATGCTCAAAAATAAAATGTGGTTCAGATCCTGTAAAACCCACCTATTCATCTTTCATGTCTCCCCTAAAGGAAGTAAAATCCTTTTCTTTCTCTGCAGAGGCAAGAGTTCCTCTTGAAGAGATCAAACATGAACACATTTGCTTCCATGCATAAAGCACAGTACATGGGAGAGTGGGTTTATGGCACAGGCATCAGTATCTCAAAAGTCATTCTTGCTTCTCAGGGTGCAACAGAGGTCCTTTCAACAAGAGTCACAACTGAGCTGTTATTCAAACCTGAGGCAATAATTGGGATTTTGCAGGTGTTCAGTGGGAGCATTACATTTAGGTTTTTGAAACCTGATTCTGAACAAGTCTCTTATGATACTTGTACTTTGTGGAGATTTCAAAGTTTAGTATGCCTTTCTTTTCTTATTTTTTCACTGGCGTATCCTGAAGTTTTAGAGTAACACTTTGGAGAATAATTGTTCAAGTAGTTCAAGAAGACAATGGCAATGGAGCAATTGAAAGCAGAATGTGACCTGTAGCTGTTCAAGATCAAGAATGAAAACTGCACAACTTTTCAAGGAAATTGTCAAAGTGTCTGAATACAAAGTGAAATTATGGGACTTCTAGACGCAATAGCTTTTCCTCTTGTGTCTGGGTCATTTCGAGAAACAAAGGGGAAATTTCTCTTTGTAGTCTTATGTTAAGGAGAACAGATGTCTTGGTTTAACAAGGTACTTAAGCCTGTGTCTAGTTTTGAGCTTATGAAAAATTCTTTAGTCTTGTTCTTTAAATACTCAGCTGAACCAAGATACCAAAATAAAGAGTTTCTCTGCAACCAGACTTTGCACATTTTATATATGTATTACATATATATGTTTATTTGTTTATTTATTTATTAGCAGAACTGTGTGGTTCTTTTATTTTTCAAAAGGCATGAGTGAAAAAGAAATGCTTTTCTTGTATATTTTGTACCTAAAATGGATTGTTTTCCCGCTGGCTCCTGGTACTACTATATAGTTTCTATTTCTGTTTTTCATATTGATTAAAATCTGTAACTGTCTTTCTTTTTCTAAGCATGGATTTAGGTGTACATTGAGTGATACTTTTCCAATGTCATCCTCAAGAGAATCTTAATTTAAACTTGTCTTAACCACAGTATGCTTCTTGTCTCAGTGCTCTGCCTATTCTGACTTTGTTTTGTTTTTGTTAGTCTGAGGTCGCGGGATGGATGCTAACAGAGAAAGAAGTCCTGGTGAATTCTGATCAATGTACTGAAATATCACAGAGTTGCCTTGAAAAACGAAAAAAGTACCATGTGGACTTCTCTGTGGCTTCAGTGGAATTTCAGCACTTATTAAATTTCCCAAGACATTTGTGTGAGCTTTAGTTATTTAAAAGTCTTTTAAATTTGCTTTTTTGGTTTTGGTATGTGTGGAATTTATCAATACTTTAGACCACTGTTATAACTCCTCTTATCTCTATACTATATGCAGGGTTAAACCATGAATCAAATTGTGAGTTTGCCTTGCACTTGGGAACACATATCTCATTTGGCAAGTTTACTTGTGTTGGGGACATCCTCCTCATCACATCCAAGTTGCATTGGATAGCTGTGGTCTCTGTCAAGGCAGAGCAGCTCATCCCAAACAGGTCATGTTTCTCTTGTTCTCTCTGTATGAAAAGGTTTCTAACCATTTCCACATATACAATCTCACTCCAAGTTTTGATCTGCCTGCTCCCTAGTCACTAATACTTCAGAGTTTAGCTCAGTGAAGATTTCCCACACTTGCCAAGTGCATAATATACTCAGGCCTGGAGACTGAAATGCAGGCTTTCAAATCTGTGCAAAGACTGACCCTGCCTATGCTGAATGGTTGCTGCTCATTGTAGCAGTACCCACTGGCTGGTCCCACTGTATGGGTACACTTGACAGGCCAGAAATATTTAAACTTGCCCTGGCAGTGTTGCAAGTCAAGTTAGAGCTAATGTAACAAATACGTACTCTCTGTCTAGTTTAGGATGACTGTCCTTGGGACTGTCAAGAACAACTTATCCTTGAAGACAGGAACATCCTGGAGAATCCATAAACTAAATGGGTACTTAATCAGTATGTTTGGAGTAGTCAGACAAATTAGTGGTTAGAAACATCCAAAAGTAACCTATACTCATTTTATTATAATACTAAAAATCACCCACAGAGGTGAAGACATCGGCCCTCTTAGAGACCCTTCCCCTCAGAGCATGCAGTTTAGAAATGTTGTGTCACTCATATGCTAACTAGTTGACCAACCATGTAAGAGGAAGCTGTACTGAGGTTGGGGTTAAGTGATAAGAATAAGCATATAAACTGTCACGAAAAGTACCTGGGGGTGCTAGCTTAGAGAACTGACTACTTGGCACCCAACATTGTGCAAGACTGAAATAAAAACAATATTTCAGCCATGTGTGTGTATTGGCTTATTGCACACTGGGCAACAAACTCCGTTTGTGATACAACAGCAATGCTACCATACTTGAGTACATAAAACATGTTGTGATGAGTGGTTGCTTTATCACTAGTGAAGGGATCAGATACTGCTCTCACAGGCGTAATTTTCTGATTTTAAAATCTGCTAAATTTTAAAATTTAAATTAATTTAAAATTAATGATAAAAAATGAACTGTGGCTATTTTTTAGTGGTTGTTTTGGTAAAAAACATGCTTTTGCATTGCTAGTTGAGGTTAAAAAATAGTATTAGAGTTTATATAGGGTTTTTTATCATTTTATTTGGTAGTAAGAAAAGATATAACCTTGCTGAAAGGGTGACAAGTACAGGTACAGACAACCAGGACCTGACAGGTTCTATCAGAAAACGAAACAAGGGAAGAGTATGTATGCCTGCTACCAGCTGTCACAGTATTGAACAATGAATGTTTGATGAACCTGACCCGCAAATACACACATCCCTGTGAAAGTCAGCTTTAAGTAGTGCCTGGGCTGACAAAATTAACAAGAAGAGGCTTTTGCGGGTGATATATATAAATATATTTTAAAAACCCCACTTGTTTAGGTGTCTCCTGATAGAACCACAGCAGTAAAATTTGAAGTATAATTGGATTTTTGCTAAATGAGGGAAATTTCAGTTGTGGTCTAATGGCAGGTAGCACTGCAGAGGCTGATGGAGTTGTGCCCTTTTACAGCAGGTATTAACTTGGACCATGCTGTTCATACCCTGAAAATCATAGAATCATAGAATCATTTGGGTTGGGAGGGACCTTAAAGGTCATCTAGTTCCAACCCCCCTGCCATGTGCAGGGACACCCTTCACTAGACCAGGTTGCTCAAAGTCTCATCCAGCCTGGTCTTGAACACCTCCAGGGATGGGGAACCCACAGGTTCCCTGGGCAACCAGCTCCAGTGCCT